>VYZT01029368.1:5738-17204 GCA_013400735.1 Pomatostomus ruficeps | reverse complement strand
GGGCAGGACCTGGCACTTGGTCTGGTTGAATCTCAGACCATCGGCCTCAGCCCAAAGATCCATTGGTACAACAGAATCTCCGTATGTGAGACAAATCTGATACAAGCTCTCCGTGCTGCCATCCCCTCTTTATTTCGGGAGCCATCTGTTGGGAACTGTTCATTACTGCACCTTTGGCCTTTTTCCTTGGAGAGTCAAACTATGGGAGAAACATTTTCCTACATCTCCCTTCCTTCACAGAAATAGTCATAGAAAGGTTTATGTTGGAAGGGACCTTAAAGCTCATCTCATTTCAAGCTCTCTGCCATGGGCTATGACACCTTCCACTAGACCAGGATGCTCAAACCCCATCTAGCCTTGCCTTGAACATTCCCAGGGATGTGGCATCCACATCTATCATTCCTTCCTGCGTTCTGTCTTCAGAAGCTCTCCATTCCCACAGGGTGGTAACAGCAGGCATCCTTTTAGTGAAGAGGGAGGAGATAGGGGTACCTGGTGGTTTTACCTATGAGAACATGGAGAGGACACAAGAACATGGGGAGGAAAATCTACCTTAACCATAGAAATAGAGGTATGGGAACTGCAAAGGGAACAATCACAAATGGGGGTTCTTCCAGCATATTTGCTGCCCAGAATCCACTGGGTGGTTTCCCAGGCAGAGTCAAAGGGTTGACAGTATTCCTGACCCTATGGCAAGTATGAAGCTGTGTCAGGAGAGATTTAGGCTGAAAATCAGGAAAAGGTTTTTCACCCAGAGGATGGTCAGGCACTGGAACAGGCTTGCCAGGGAAGTGGTCACAACACCAGCCTGACAGTTCAAGAAGCATTTGGACAATGCTCTCAGGCACAGGGTATGACACTTGGGGTGTGCTGTGCAGGGCCAGGAGTTGGACTGGATGACCCTGATGGGTCCATTCCAACTCAGGATGTTCCGTGACTTTGTAAGAAGTCCTAATCCAGTTCTACTAGAAGTGAGTGGCAAATGCTATGACCAGGACTAGAAGGGCCCTGCCTCTATCCTCTATCCTGCACAGTGCACCCGAAAGTCATGGAGAATCCACAGGGCAGAACCCATCCATATTTCTGAAGGGACAAAGGAACTTTTTGGTGTCCTGTGCTCTGTCAGTGAGCAGGTGCACAAGAAGCCAGGATGGAGCATGGCCAGGAGAGCTGATCCAAACTGGCCAGAGGGATATTCCAGGCCATAGAACATCACGCCCACTGCATAAACCGGGGGTTGTGACAGGTGGGATGTGAATGAGCAGCTGAGTGGTACTGATTTGCCAGCTGGGTTCAAACCTCCACAAGAGGGCAAGCCCTTGGAGTAGGAGCATCCATAGGGAAGTGATGCCCATGGAGCAGGAAATGTCAAGGGGAAGGGCACATTCCTAGTGCAGGGGACGCCCATGGAAGAGGGATGCCTTTGGGACAAGGATAGCCATGGGGAGAGGATGCACATGGGCTGGGGGACTCAAGGGGATGGGATGTTTTGGGGACCAGTGATTCCAAGGGCGTAGGGATGCCCACAGCATGTCCATGCCTGGCCTGGAGCAGGATGGGACCTGCTGAGAGCCATCACTCCTGGCCCTCTGCTGACAGGAGCACCTGCTGGGCCCAGGGGGTTTTGGGGTGGTGCAGGAGGGTCCCAGGTTGTCGATTTGGGACTGGCCTCTAACCCCAACACTGTGTCCCAAGAGGAGTCTCCCATCCTGCATCAAGCACGGCAGGACTGTGGCTTCCATGGTCCCTGGCTGTAGGGGGTGAAGGGGCCACAGGTGGAACAGGGGGGCACAGGGAGCTGCTGATCATGTTGGGAAAGAAAGGGGCTGCCCTCAGCTTCCCCCTCATTAATCCCACACCATCCAGGGCAAGCCCGAGGCAACAGCATCCTCCTGCCCCCAGCACCTTTGGGAGCTGCCCAGGCCCCCAGCAAGGATCTGGGCAGGGAGGAGGGTGCTGCAGAAAGGGTCTTGCCCTAGCAGTGACTGGGATCTCTGCTGGAGGGGTCCTGGGAAGGGGCAGGGCTGGGGACAAACCCAGTCCTCAATACCATCTGCTCTCCTTGGGGCTGCTGAGGTTCACATGGAGGGGGCTGTGAGTGTGGATATGAGGGACACCCTCAGCCCCCCCAGGAGGTTTACACAGCCTCAGAGCAGGGGCAAATGCTCTTAGAAATCCTGTGGATGCTATCCTTGCACCAGGAACCATGTCACACAGATGGCAGGGAAGCAAGGAGGAAGTTTTCCGGCCCCTCTGCTGGATTCAATTAGCATTTGCAACTAGGAGAGGCAGTGGGGAAGATTTGGGCTGCAAGGAGCTGGGGCACGCACCCCACCCTCCCACGCCCTCCTTGCCCCAGCCTCTACAGCAGACAGAGGTGCCAGGATGCATCTGCCCCTGGACTTGCTGGGTGGTGATGTTGTCCCACTGACAGGGAGAAGAAGCCCCTGTCTGAGCTGTGGAAGACTTTGGGGAGTCCTGGAGAGTGCCTTTCCAGGGTGGCAGAAAGCACCTGGGTCTGGTTCCCCTGTGGCCAAAGCAAAGCCAGTGTCTATGTCCCTGTAGCTCAGGAAGGAGGATCAACGCTAGAGCAGAGAGGTGATATTTAACATGAAAATGGGCTGGAGCGAGGCAGGGGAAGCCCCAGCCCTCCCAGCCCCAACCCCGCTGCCAGAAGTGTCCCTGCCAGAGCCAGCCAGAGTGATTTCCCCAGCAGAGGTGGAGTGAGGACAGGGACAGCGGCAGACAGCTCCCAAGTAGGACAGCGCAGGTGAGCTGCCAGCGCATCCCCCCGGGGCCTGCACCACCTCCTCCCCCGCAGGAGGTTGTACTACTTAAAAGCAGCGTTCCCAATTTCATTGTGCTTATCCCCACGGCTCCACACAAGCCCCTTCTGCTGCCCAGTCCTGTCCTTCTGCCATTAAATCCTCCTCCCTTAAATACAGATGGCTTGATGGAGCCTTCCAAGACGTGCCAGGCTTTGGGACACAAACCCCACAGCCCAGCCCCACACAACTCCTGCCCTCACCCTCATGCTCAGCCCCAAAGGCCCCGGGAAATATTCTGTCATACAAACTGAGTATGGATTTTTGCAAACCCTCTTTGCAAAAATCATCAGTTCCTGCATTCCCTAAAAGCTGCTCTGTGCATCCTACAGCCATCACCCCCCTGAGGCTGAGGGCTCAGCCATATCCAGCCTCTTGTCCTGCTCCTGCTCCCTAGGACCCAGGGCTTCCCTGACATAAAACCACCAAGTACAGAAGTAGTACATTCTTCAGTTCACAGAAGAAAAAATAAAGCAGCAAGGCAGGGAGGCAGAAAAGGTGAAAAGGAAGAAAAAACATGATCAGAACCCAACTACTGAGTCTGTGTCAGAACACAAAGCCAGCTGGCACCAGAGATCCAAAACAACCATGAGAAAGCCACCAGGACACACAGAATGTGTTGAAGCTCCTCTCTCCCCAGCCACTGGTCTCACATTGTGCCACAACCCCAGAGACAGCCCAAGTGGCCCTCGGGCCTGGATGAGACAGGGATTGTTGGAGAGGTCCTTCGCTGCAGAGCCTGAGCCTGAGCAAGGGACCTGATAGCTCACGGCGAGCCTCGGAGAAGCAACATCAGGTACCTGTTGCCAGGCTCTTCCTGCCAAGCCAGGGCAGGGCAGGGACCCTGCCAAACCTATTTCTTCCATTAACAGAGGTAAGAGGTGTTAAGCATGAGGAGCAGCCCTGTCCACAGCAGGGGAACGCAGGCACAGATAGGCTCCATCAGAGCAAGTAGTGCTCACACAGCACCAGAGACACTGGTGTAGACAGTGCTAGCACCACAAAAAGGAACTGCTGGGGCCTGGCTAGAGTTTTGTGGGATTTTTATTAATTTTTTTTATTATTTTTGTGGGGTTTTATTTTTTTTAATACAGGCTAGCGTTGTACCCTTTGCTAAAGCTGCTGATTCTGCCACATAAACTAGAACAGAAATTTCTCAGAAATTAAGTCAGTTCCCCTTCTTTGTTAATTCACTGTCTGCCTCCCAACTGAACACCGCTCTGGATTTGTGTTTGCAGAAAATATTCCCCGTACAAAGTCTGACGTGCAGCTACACTGTTCTGACTGAGGAATGAAGAAGCCAAGAGTCCACTGAACATTGGATTTTTCCCTGTACAACGTGGCCTGATGTGGAGCTTGGTCCACCGAGGACAGCGAGTTAACCGTAGAGATCGTCGTCATTGTCTTCGCTGTACACGTTGCCCCCGCTGCCACCTCCTGTGCCTTGGCTCGGGCCGGCGCCACCCTGGTTGCCTGACGGGAACCTGCGTGCAGCAGTGCAGGACAGGAGAGAAGAGATGCTGTTCAGAAGCCTTCTGGTAGCTCTGCACCATCCCCTCCCTCCACACCAACCCCCAGTGACAACTAGGATGGGCAAGGAGGAATGGGATGAAGCCTTAGGGAAGGCCAAAAAGCTCACGGCTGCTGGCTGTTGCTTGTCTTAAAGGAAAAGAGGGACTTCAGGAACACTAATAGAGCAGCTACAGACGACCTGCAGCGAGCCTACACCCACCACACTCTGTAGTGTGCTCTACACTCCAGGTTCAATGGGAATATGCAGTGGAAAAGAGGTTTGTGGTGGGAAAGAAAGGCTTTCTTTCCCACCAGAAAGCCATCCCAGTGCTGTGCTCAGGGCTGACTGAGCCACACTGCCCACCCCTCACACCCCACAGGTACCTGAAGCTGCCAAAGCCACGGCTCTGCTGTAGGGTCTGTGCAAACATCTCGTATTTCCTGATATCGTTGTCACTGACAGAGCGGCGAGCAAAGCGCATGGCCTCCTCAAAGTGATCCCTGCGGATCTCAGGAACCGGGTCGTCCTCCTCCACCTCCTGCAGCAGGACACAGGGACCCAGTGAGCTGTGTGCCCGAGCCCCATGGGCCCAACAGCTGCTCACAGCTTCCCTCCAGGTGAGGAGGCTCCCAACACCCTCCAAGGTGGGGGCTGGAGAGGTGTGCATGAGTCAGGGCTGCAGCAAGCGCCTGCTGAGCAATGCTGACCATGAGGCATCCCAGGAGGGTCCTCAACCTCCCACAAGATGAGAACAAAGTGCTCCAGCTCCACGCTCTGCACAAGAGCCCACTCATTCCCAAGGATGACAGAGGAACACATCACACCTCACACATGTGGGTAGGGAGAGCTCAGTGTCCCACTCACCATGGCAGAAGGGTTGGTCTGCCTCTCACGCTCTCGCCTGATCTCACTCTCAATGGATTCGCGGATGGCCAGTTTGCAGGCACGCTGGCAAATTTCTGTCAGGTCAGCCCCCGAGAAGCCATTGGTCATCTTAGCCAGGAAATCCAGGTCAACATCCTAGAGAAAAATACAAGAGTAAGAGAGGCCTTTCCTTTACACCTCGCATCCTCAAGTGACACCTCAAGTGACAGAGAGGTGTCTTCAGATCCCAGGGTATCAAGGTGCTGCCTTAGCTATGGCCAATTTTGGAAAGATCAGCTGTTAAGATTCTCATTTTCAGGAAAAGTTAACCACACACAAAAGCAGGCTATGCTCCTCACACCCACCAAGAATCCATGAGGTGGCTGTAAATGCCTCTGCACTTACAGATTTAGGATATGACTTGCTCAGGTCTCAGCACAAGGAGTCAAACAAAACACCATCAGACTGGAAATAGAGATGGGGCACAGGCACACCAAGACAGCCGACCTCCTCCTCTCCTCCCCCTCAACTGAGAGGGTATTACTGCAACCTGCTTTGAAACTTTCCTTCTCAGCAGTACCTAAAAAGGTAAGCTTGGCATAAAAAAGCTTGGGCTCTCACATCATGTCTGCTTTTCTTTGATTAACTCTCAGCTGCATTATTGCCTCTTCCCAGGCAAGCGACACAGCTCTTGCCTATAACAGGGTTCAGCAACAACTCACTGCAACGGTTCCTCTTCAATTCCTATTTCCCACCTGTGTGTTCGACATTTATTTTTTTCCCAGAGTGTATGCCTCACCAAAACAGGCTTTTCTGATCCTGCACTGTGAGCAGAACCCCACTATGTGACAAAGACCTCCTGTGCTTGCAGACCAATTTCCAGCTTTGCTGACACCTAACCTCAGAGTTCCAGCTTGCTCTTCCATTCTACTACATGGATGAGCCTCCAGACTTCTGTGCTGTCCACAGTCTCTGAGGAACACGAGCAGCACACAGCAAACCCAAGCCAGAAGCAGTCAGGGTGCAGATCCTACCTTTGCAACTGGTGATTTCCTCAGATTGGCCTTGAGAATTGCAACCCGGGACTTCTCGTCAGGCAGGGGGATGTAAATGAGCTGATCCAGGCGGCCGGGGCGCAGGATGGCTGGGTCAATGATGTCTGGCCTGTTGGTGGCACCAATGATGAAGACGTTTTTCTTGGTGGACATGCCATCCATCTCGGTCAAGATCTGGTTGATGACACGATCTGCAGCACCGCCGCCATCGCCGATATTCCCACCTCGGGCTTTGGCGATGGAGTCCAGCTCATCAAAGAAGAGCACACACGGGGCTGCTTGGCGAGCCTGCAAAAAGCAGTGGGCACCATTACTCCATGCTAACACTGCCCAACAAGGAGTACACTCATTTCACGTTAAGCCTTCTTTATCATTAACACAGCTCAGGAGTATCAGAAGCTGCTGCTGCAAGGAGAGCTTGGAAGAGCAGCTCCAGAGCAGTTTCTTGTCACACAAACCCTCCACTAAATTTTCCTGAACAAGTTAGATTTCCCCAAAGTGGGAGCATTGTGAACCAGGCAGAAAAGTAGCAACTCCAACTCCTAGAATAAAAAAGGGAGACACTTTGCTGGACTAGGACTCTCCCTGCAAGACCTGAGAATGTCAGCTGGGTGTTTAGGCAGTCAGGTAGGTGAGGTACATCCAATGGAAGGGAGAAACCCAATTGTTGTTTTCAGCTACCTAATGCATAGTTATAGGTAGCTGGATCTTTCTTTACAGTGTACAGTGAAAGGAGGAAAGACCACAGACACAAACAGCTGCTGAGAAAATCCCAGTGAGAAATACAGAAAAAAAAATTGTTCACAATGAGAGCACTCCAAGACCAGCACACAGGGCCAGAGAGGTCAGAGATTCGCCACCCTTCACACATGTCCAGAACTCAATGCACTGAGGTGATGAAATTTGAAAGTTATCTCCCTGCTCTGGACAAACAGCTGAACTAGACAGACTCTGAGATTCCTTCCCACCTAAATTCTTCTCTACTCTCCTACCAACTTTGTTCTAATAGCACCATCCCTGACCCCGAGAGCAAGGATTCACAGGATAATCCTTGCAGACACCTTCTGGGACAGGAAACGACACTATGGGAACAACTGAGCAGGAGTGAGCTACTTTCTAAACTTTGTATATTGCGTGACAAAAACTCACAGGAGATTCTGAAAATCTGTAGATGGTGACAGTTAAGGAGGTTTTAACCTAAGTTTCCAGGGATGTGGAGCATACATGTGCCATCCTAACCATAGCTTCTGTCAAAGGCACTGGGGAATTCATCACTCTCTAACGACAGATGCCAACTGCAGTCAGAGAAAAGAGTTTCAACAGCTATGTTGCTGAAGAGGATGAATTCCCCCAGGAAAGGAGCTCCTGCTCTCAGTGCTGGTGGGGAAAACGGAAAATACAAACAAGAACTGGTAAGACAGATGCAGTGGAGATGAAGTTCTGGGGGTAACTGAGCACAAAGACAGCACAGGGAGTAGGAGAAATGCTTACCTTGTCAAAGATCTCGCGCACGTTGGCTTCAGACTCACCAAACCACATGGTGAGCAATTCCGGCCCCTTGATGGAAATGAAGTTTGCCTGGCATTCATTAGCAATGGCTTTGGCCAGGAGCGTCTTACCACAACCAGGTGGCCCATAGAACAGAACCCCTTTTGATGGGGTCATGCCAAATTTGAGGAACTTGTCTGGGTGCTCCACAGGATACTGAAGGAGAACAGAACAAAAACCTCCTATGATGAGCCAGAACAGGCTACCTTGGAAGTACAGAATGGTTTGAGTGGGAAGAGACCTTCAAAAGATCACCCAATCCAATCCAATTCCTCTATCATGGGAAGGGACACCTTTCTCTGAGTCTGTTTGGGTTCCATCAAGAGCACTACCTGAGATTGCTGGTGGGTTAAACACAAGATCCTGCCTTGGTGCCACTGCAGTTTTTAAATGGACAGTGGTTTGGAAAGGTGCCTAAAACAACCTATTTACCTCTAGGAACTCAGTTCAGTACTTTCCTAAGTACCAGTTCAGTACTTTCCAGCACACTTAACCTCAGCTTCACTCTGCCCTGCAGAAGCAAAAGGGAACAGCTCATTACCTAACCTATTTGTTCTGCTCTCCAGAGACAGGCAAGGTGCCTGATGTGAGCCTTTATCCTCAGCAACGAGGTCAGATGCAAGACAGATGATGATTTTAACATCAGAAAATTAGACTGAAAATTTAGATTCTTTTGTTCACAGACAGGATGTTTCTACAGTGCCAGCTGAAAGCAGGAATGTATCAAACCCAAAGCATGCCAGTGCCGACACCCGGAGTTTCCACAGACCATCTGTAACATTTTGTTCCCGTCTTTCCCTTTGTAGAGGGCTTCACAATTACTTCTCACCTGTGCCTGTACTAAGGCTGATGGGGAGCCCTTCAGAAGCTCTCTGCATGAGCATCTTCATCCACTGCCTGGCAGATAAAGCTACCATGTAGGATGATTCTCAGCAGTGGCCCCAGTGTTGGTCTCCACTTAAGAGGCAGAACTGTGGCTGTTTCTGCATGTTGCACAACACCCACGTAAAATGTCACTGTAGACTCAGCTCAGGAAAACCTGATGCTGCTTCCCAGCACCTTCCTCCCCAAGTTCACCAAGATGGAACAGCATGGTATTTATAGTCCATTACAAGTGGATGCCATAAAGCCTCTGCATCTACTCTGTTTGCAGCCCAAACAGGAAACTCAAAACATTCTGGATTTTATTATTATAATTCTTTTTTAAGCTGTCTAAGCAAAAAATCTGTTGTAAAGCCTTACCTGTACAAGCTCCTGGAGCTCTCTCTTTACATCTTCTAGGCCGCCAATATCTTCCCAGGTAACTTGTGGTACCTCCACCACAGTCTCCCGAAGAGCAGAAGGGTTGCTCTGGCTCAGAGCCCACTGTTGTTAGAAGAAATGGTATTATATGAATTCTAGCATGTTATGTTCTTTTGCTTCAGAGAAGCAATTAATTGCACCCAGAAGAACGAGGGGCACTTCTGCATTACCCTGAAGTCATCCATGGTCACAGCCAGTGAGTTCATCACTTCAGCATCGATGGTTTCATCTTCTAGGTCTATGAGATCCATCTTCTTTCTGATAGCCTGAAGAGCAGCTTCTGAGCAAAGAGCAGCCAAGTCAGCGCCAACATGGCCATGGGTCTCGTTTGCCACCTGAAAGCAGACCACTGACCATGACTCACAGGAATACAAGCAAGGGCAACACATGCTCTGGTCCCTCAGGGGGAAGGGAGGACAGCAACACCAGGGCTTTGCTGCACATTCAAGACAAGTGCTACCACTCAGGCAAAGACACTGTGCATCTACTGCCTCCTAGATATCCAATCTGTATCTGGAATTCAGATGGTGTGCAGAAAGGTAACCCTGAGGACTGCAGTTCTTCCTTCTGGACAGAGATCACAGGAACCTTGGAAGTACATTCAGCTTACAGGTGGTGTCCAGCGACACCACAATGCTCACCCTGTTGAGTGTGAGCTGTTTCAGGCCTGCTGTACTTTTAAACGCAATCCCACAGCAAGCAAACCCAGGAGGTCATGGCAAGGCATTTCCTGATTGGAATGGTAACACATTTGTTTCACTTAGATACGCCATTCTTCCATAGTGAGTGAGGAATTCTGGTCACTGGTAAACTGGTCAGAAGGAACCCCAGAGATCACAAATTCATGCAGTTTCATGCTGTCCTCACTGACCCACTGCATTTGTACAATCATGCCTTAACAACTCTTCCACTACAAAACAGAGCACTGGGAATGATACAAGCTTTCCTAATGGCACACTACTTACCTGTTCCAGATCCACATCATCAGCCAGTTTCATATTTTTTGTGTGGATCTGCAGGATCTCCAGGCGCCCGGTGGCATCGGGTATACCAATATCTACTTCTCTGTCAAAACGCCCTGGGGAGTACAAACACACGTTGAGCTGTTGATTCTGCACTCCAGAGGAGCTGCAGTTGCCACCTTCCTCTGCCTGAACAAAGTGATGTTTTCCACAAAATTTCAGAAAATGCCAGGGTTCTGGATTTGCCTGCAGCATCTATCAGCACAGAAGATGACGCATATCAGAGCAGGAGGCAAGGCATTAGGCATTTAGGGAAAGTGAGACTACTGTGAGACTAACAGTAAGAGCCTAGGATTATACCAGCAGAGAGGACTGTTCATTTAGTAACTTCTTCTGAGCCTCATTTTTGGGAAAATGGGCTTCACTGAATCAACATACCATTTTTGTTTCTTTCTACCTTTGTGTCCTTGTCACAAGAGTCTAAAAATACTGAGAGCTTTAATTTTTTAGAACTTTCACAGCATTACCCAAATGGTGAAACACATGATAAAACAGGGTATCACTGCAATATTCACTAGGATATGTACACTTCTATTTTTCCTCCAGCCACAGATGTGCTTTCAAATGGCTCACTACACATTTAAGGGACCAGTCCCCTCTTTACCTTGACAGGTTTGCTATTACAGACTGTACCAACTGGTCATACACCAGGCATTCATTCACAGTGCCATGTTTTGAAAACCTGAGTCCCAGAATCTACTGTACTTAAGAAAGACAAATCAGGTAATTCACAGCCTTCTGCAATCTAATGCATGAACATCCCCTTAGGCATTTCCTCCTTAAGTGTGTCCTGAAATACCTGCGCCTAATAGAGGCTAGCACACTTTTCCCACTTCAAAGTATTGTTTTATTTCTACACATTCTCACCTAACATGACACAGAAAACGACATCAAAGGCTGCAAGTCTGGAAATTAATTTCTAGCAAGGAGCTGGAGACAAGTCAATAGTTTTTATGTAACACCAAGAAAATGTTCAGCATGAATTTCTGCTCAGTTCTTCCAGGGCCCCTGAAGAATGGCCTGTCACAAAGTGTGTGACACATGGGGAAGAGAGGGCAGTGGTGGTTACCGAATCGCCGGAGCGCTGGGTCAATGCTGTTGGGTCTGTTGGTGGCTGCCATCACAATCACATGTGCCCTCTGCTTCAGCCCGTCCATGAGGGTCAGCAGCTGGGACACGATGCGACGTTCCACCTCCCCGTGTGTCTGTGGGGAGAGAAAGCAGCGTTGAGACCAACAGCTCTGCAAGGCGCACAGCAGCCAGCTCTGCAGGGGAGCCGCAGATACAACAGCTGTAACATGGTAACAAATGTCTTGAACTGTATCTGCACCCCCCCC
>VYZT01029367.1:0-11614 GCA_013400735.1 Pomatostomus ruficeps | reverse complement strand
CTGTTTCCTCTTGTCCTGTTGCTCTTGCATCTTTCTTGGAAAGGAGCCTGACCCCCACCTTAGTACTACTACACTCTTTCAGGTTTTTGTAGGCAGTGACAACGTTCCCCCTCAGACTCCTTTTCTCCAGACTAAAGAGCCCCAGTTACCCCAACCACTCAGAAATTTTTTGTAGACCCTTCACCAGCTTTGTTGCTCTTCGGACACACTCCGAAACCTCAATGTCTTTCTTGCACTAAGGGGACCAAAACTTAACACAGGATTTTAGGTATGGCCTCACCACGATGTCTGTTTTAGTCTGGCTAAAGAGACAAGAAAAGCCTTTTTCCACTCTCTTATATTCAGTAGTATTGATGGTAAAATACTGCTCCTGTGCTTCCATTCTTACCTGATCGCACATTAAATCTGGTATGACCATACTGACCTAAGCTGTTTTCCCAAATTAACAAGTGCTTGCAGCTTCCCTGCGTGTTGGCTTTGGTTATGGAATAGTTTACCAGTGTAATGCTTATAAGCAGCACAGTGAGGGTATCACCTAGGGATTAATTATCTTTGAAAATCACATTCTATTTGGAATGTCTATAAATGAATTGAAGTCTAGGGAGTCAGATTTGCAAATTGAATGCATACTGAGTGAATGGATAACCTTTCCTATATGAGATGCAAAAAAGCAAAGACAATATAAAAGAATGAATTGCAATAGACATTCAGTGAAACCTGACAACTTTGCATTCATACATGTTCATGACTTTGAGTCACAAACTCATTGTAGACTAAAGGAAAAATCCCAAAAGCTTTGTCAAAAGTGTCAGCAGTACATAAGGCCATGATCAACTTTTTACTGAGCTCAAGCAGGACAGAAATTCTACTTCATTATATATCACTTTACCCTGTATTTGAATTCCAACAACACACAGAAGACAGTAGAGGGACCCAGGAACTGATCTGCAAGATTAAAGAAAGGGTTCTGCTTCCATGTTAAATTTTTGTTTTAAATTAACACAGTTCTGTTTGTCATACTACCTGTTGCCCTAGATATTTTGCTTAAATATTAATCTATTATTAAATATTAGTCCAGAGCAAAATTGCAAACTGGATTGCACATTCGATCAGTGACTCTGCATATGCTGCCACTCAATCATGTTTGAAAGCATGTTCAGCTTTTAACAGTTCAGCTGTCAGCTTCGTGTCCATTCTCACCCCCTTTCTTTTCCCTGTGTTTTCTAAAGAAGTGGTTTTGTGAAATTACTTGATGACAGCTTTTCTTTCTAAAGTTCTGCCTGGCCTTGATGTACAATCTTAGGTATTTTGACTTCTTGTCATGAGAGCTTGGGCAAGATTCCAGTCACTGTTTATCAGTGGCATGACTCTGTAGTGTCAGATCTGAGTTAATCCCTTTAATGAAATATTCTTTAGGAGCAGGTAAATGGCTGTCCTTGTAAACTGAAGGCTGCATGTCCTTCTAACCTCAAGAATCCCAGAATAACTCTATTTCCCAAAAGACAGAGATAAATGTTTTTCCAGAGAAGAGATGGCCAAGAACAACTGACCTGCAAGTAAGTAGAAGAGAAATGGCTTCAGGAATTTCAAGAGGCTAAGGGGATCCTTAATAGTTCAGAAACAACAAACTAAGGAAAATCAGTATTCTTTGGAGCTCTTCCCTTCTGAGTTACAGTGAGCAGCAGCAAGAACGGATACTGAGAGACATGCAAAATTAGGCAGCTGCCTGTTAAAAGGTCTGCGTGCATAAACCAGAGCAGGCATTTCTCTCCTAGCACAGGGTTGGAGAAAAATAATAGTTGCTTCTCTCCTGTTGAGAGCTAGCAGTGAAAATGAATGGAAAATGAAGCCTCTAAAGAGCTCTAAAATTTGCTAAATGTACACCTGGCAAAAGAACGCAATGCAGTTATTTGTTTGGGTCATCTGCTTTTGGACAAATAAATAATCTTAGTTTGAAACCAGCATTAGACAATTGTTTGCAAATGCCATCTCAAGCAAGATTCTGGCTCCTCTAAGTTTGCTAAAAGCAGACATTCTTAGGGAAAAATATCAACTATATTTCCAAAGTAGAAGTCTAGTGATTCTTTTATCATCAGAATATCTAAATTGCTTTAGTCTGTGAATATTAATGCTAATTTTTTTTAAAATAGTATCAACTATGACTTGACCATTCTGCCAAATAGCAGGTTTGGCTAGTAAGCAAAATGTGATTAATCAATATAATTTCCTGATATGAACATAAAGTGGATTTTCTGTGACACAAATCTTATTAGTAGACTGGCAGGAGATCTCTTTGCAATACAGGGCTACCTTAAGTGAGAAAATAAGGCCAAGAGTGCAGCGTCAGTAGAATGCATGGGGCATTAGAGAATAAGGAAAATTTACAGTGTCTCCTGTGAGAAATGAGAATGTTTGCTATGTTAATATAAATTAGGGATAACTGTAAAAAATGCAGTTATTGCAATGCAAATTGTGAAAAAGATCAGTAACAGTTTCTGGTATTAGTGCAACTCATCACTTCTGCATTCTCTCCTTTGTTGTCCTGAGTTTTGCAGTTTTTCAATGTTTCTCTTTGCTGTAATACTTTCTCACGCATGCTGTTGTAAACATGGCCATGGTTTTGCTAACTGTCCTTGTTGTTTTCATTCCATTCTCCTAGGCGGAGACATGTGATGGATTTGTCCTTTGACCAGTGTGATTGAGAGGTGGTAATTTCTACCTCCAATCCACGGTGATTTCTAAGAACATATAAATAAAGGTCAGAGGGTTCTGCCCTCTTTCTTTTAGCTCTCTCTCTTTTTTGGCTCCTCGGCCTGGTTTGGCTGCGTGTGTTTTCTTTGTGTCCATACAGTGCAACACTCCTTGGAAGAAGTTCCTTTACTTCCATCCCCAGAGCAATGGCACGGAACCTCCGTAGGGCTCTACTTGTCTATTTGAAAGTGAAAAGAGAACAAGCAAGAGCAGAGGATTGCTTACACACCACCATTCCCTGTCTTCCCCTCACAGGACCAGGAGGTACAGAGACATGGTGTAGACAAAAGTGATATGGGAGAAGCTTTCTTTTGGATACTAGGTTCCTCCACTGCCGTTTACCACTGCATGTGTTCTCCATAGCTATTAACACCTTCTCTACCGTCTTTAAAGCTTAGGAAAGAGAAGCTGAGAATTAATTAACAAAACCCTACCTAAGCTGTGTGTTATTGCTGCTTTTGAATATGGGGTATATGTAAATTGGCTGACACGCCTGGTGGTCACAAAGTTTAATGGGGGCAGTAGGGGGGTCCAAGGAGTCCTGGAGTGAATGTGGAAAAAGTACAAAAGGGGACACCCCTGTCATTGTTTAACTTTATAGCAGAGCTTCTTGAACTGTTTTTTGTGTTTAGGTATGAAAGTTTTAAATTTTCTTCATGTTTTCTTCCAAGGAATTTAGTGCTTTGCATGCCCAGTTTTCTTGCTTGAAATCTTCTTTCAGTCAACCTGCATCTTATGTTTCCCAGTCATAATCTCCTGTGAATATAATGAAAGCCTTTTTACATTGTATTATCTCCTATTGTAAGAAGCACAGAATTAAGTTCCACCCTTTCCTTGTTTTTCTCCTGCTTCCTCCTAAAACTTCCCAGTGGGGCAGGCGTGGACCTCTCATCATTCCACCTCCATGGTCAAATCAGTAAAAAGTGGTTCACTGAAGGTATATTTGCAATTGGAACCATCTCTGCCTCTACAATGAGACATGTCCTGTTATCTCAGGGGCAAAGAGGCAAATGCACAGTTTTCTCTAAAGAGACACATTCATTTTGCAGTTTTCTAGTTGGGATGATCTCCCTGGTAATGCTGGGTGTTTTCTGCTTTTACTGTATCAATAATGTCCCCTTGGAAAATTGTGAAATATCAGCAGGCTGTTACAATGAGAAAGACCAGCATTCTCTCCCTAGCACAATTCAAGGATATCTAGAGTATTTTTCTCCACTGTTTTTATAAGTGTCACTCAGCAAATCTGCAGATTCCGATCTGATACTCCTGAGTGGTTCATGCAATACATTTCAGCACATGCATCCTGCTCACTATAGTGCAGCAGGTATAGTTGTTATTCTTGTAGGTACAAGGTCTCTTGGTGCTCTTATTTCAGTGTTGCCATACTTCACAAGCTGGAAGAAATCTAAAAGTAAATTAAATGTCTGATTTCTCTGGTGATGTATGATAAACTAGCTCGTGGGACTCTTTGTCCAGCCATGGCTTAGTGTTTCTGGCAAACAAAAAGGTCATAATGTAGAGAGATCAAATATGCTGAGAAGACGGAGCAGCTGTGGTTCAAAAGCAGCCCTGAGAAGAGGTGAGGAACTCACACCATGTGAGTATGTGTCCAAGGATCCTGTTTGGTGTTCTAACATGTGAGATAAAACTGAGCCAGGTAATCTCATTCTCCTCTTCTCATTGATTCCTCACTCACTTTTTTCTAGCACCGCTGACTCTCACCACCTATTCTGTGGTTAAAGGTAAATCAGCAGCTTTGCTTTGCAATGCTACATATATGAAAGCTTAAAACAGTGTGAAAGATAAGGGCTCTAATTCTCAATTTTACACTGAGAAATAAATGAATGCTGGGGAAAAAAAAAAAAGGAGGAAAAAGAAATGACAGAGAACTCATATGTTCAAATTTCTGGGCTGTCTTGTGAGCATCATCTGATACACAGTTTCTGTTGGCAAACAGATATAGGAGAGGGAAAAAAAGGAGGAATTTAAGATGTAAAAGGTGCATATATTTAATGACTATGTAAATGTTATTGCATTAAGAATCTGATTAATTATCCCTAATTATAAAAATACATTTTTGATTTTTTATTGCCTAATAAGTATATAAATAATATTTTTACTTTAAGACAATATTGACATGATAACCCTCTACAAACATAAGTTGTAAAATTGATGCATCATACAGAAGTATGATTTTCACTAAACTCTTAATCTTTTTCATCTTTTAATGGCATAGTAGTTAATTAAGCAGCCTTGAAAATGCCCTCTTAAGTCTACAGTTGTTAAAAGAGGAGTATTCTATACATTTATAAAGATAAATAGTAGTAGATGATACCTTCTATTGAGTTCTAAATAAACAAAAGTCCTCTTTAAAATATGTCTTTGTTTCATAGATGTTTCTAAATTGGATGGCATCCAATTAAAGAGAGCTGAATTACAAAGAAACAAACAATAAAACTACAAAAGAGCAGTCTAATTGGGTTATAAATTTGCTTACAGGCTGGCTGGTCTTTCCTTGCCCCATCCCCAACCATAAATTGGAAGATGTTTTTTAAAAAATCCAGACACTTATTTTCATAGCGATGTGTATACAAAAAGAATCAACAAAGCTAAAACTATGTGGTTAAATTTCATCTGTTTCTTCCTACAGATGTTAATAAATACATTGTCTTAGTGGCTCACCTCATCAAAATAACGTGGATTTCGGATTTTGCCTGATGAAAGTCCATTCATGTCTTTTGTGAGACAATTACACTGAGGATGTCAGGGCAACAACACCTTTCATTTGAATTGTGTATATGTGGCTTAAGAACATAAAGCAAAATTGCAGTGCAATCTAGTGAAAGCTGTAAAATATAACAGTCTTATTAAAGCAGCCTCCTATCTTCAAGTAAACAGCCCCAAACTGATACAACTGATTCTTTACCTTCATTAGAAAATGTCCCTTCATTTTTGCATTTACAATATGAAGGTCTGGGGAGCTGTTTGTTCTCCCTCTGCCTTTCTTTTGGAGCACGTACTCATAAAGTCAGAAGTTTTGATTCAGGAAATGTTTTCTGCTATCTGGATTTCTGTGAGAATGTCATAAATTGTGGTTTTTCTGTAGAATCAAGAAAGTCGTGGCTGGTGGCTTTCATCAATAGATCTGGCAGTGTTGTATAAAGGGTTGGTTTTCTCAAAGTGAGGCACAGAGAAAACAAGGTTACCAGGGAAGCCAGAGGCTGAAACAAAATTCTATTGAGGGTCCTGATTCTTTGTACTACTTTTTCTTCACTCAGAAACAGATAAGACCCTGCACTTGGGTTTTTACTTGCTCTCCACCTGCATTGGCTGACCATAGTAACAGGCTTTACAAACGCCCTGCATTGTGGAGTTGGCTCTTTTGCCACCAGGATTGGCACATATTTTACACTGTAGGTATGGTGAGGCAACTCTGTGAGAAAAGGAAGAAAAGAGGTTGGAGCAGAAACGTTAGCTTCTGATAGACAAGTGCATGTTAATGGAGCCATAGACCAGACACCATATAGTGACTTTGGGTCTGAAACAGAAGCAGCCAGACACAGAAACATAAGCGAAATCCAGCTTTTCTGTCACTACCCAGATTTTTTGGCTTGTAGAATACCTCCAAGATATAATTCTCAGTGGGCAATTTCAGCTAGATTTAGAGTGAGCAGTTAGCAAATATAACTACCTTTCCTGCTCCCTTAATTCCCTCGGCGACCCTAACCTCCTGCACTAAGCTGCAGCTCTCCCATGGGAATGGAGACAGGGGATGAAGGACAGCCCTGGTCAGGGCTCCTGCTGCAGAGAGCTGCAGTGCTGCTGGAAGGCATGGCTCTCAGCAGCCCTTGGAAGCATGCCAAAGCCCTGGAGTGCCTTGGGCCTTATTTCATAATTAGCCTTTACAGGAGGAGACACCTCCCTGCAGGGCAGGTGCTCCCGCTAGATGCTGTGGTGGCACGCGCTGCGTGTGAATTCAGAGAGGAGCTGACGTGGGGTCAGAAACCGGAGTTTCTGTCTTGTTCCTCTGTGTTTACAACTTCTTATTTCTTATTCTTAAGAATGCACAGGCTATGTATGGTATACTTCAGCATGTGACATTCTTCTCTCCCTAAAATAGCGTGTCAAAGTGCTTTTTTGGATGCCTTAATATAGGCTTCCAGCACCATTTCAAATGGCCTGACATATCTCTCCTGACCTACATATGTTGTTCCTGTGGGGTACAGGTCTCTTGTAGGTTCTGTATGATGACTGAAAGCCCTGTGTCGATGTCTTGAAGGCATTAGGAGGTATTCAATATCACTCAATATTCATGTTTAGATACCAGAATTGTTCTTTGTCTGGATTGCTAAGGGACCATTTTCTTATTTAAATATTATCCTCCTGTACCAGAAATTTTTCAATAAAGCCAAAAAATTCAGTTCAAATGTAAACCTGCTGCTGTGAAGCTTGTTATAAGAACACAGAGCCAGGGCTCTTAAGAGCAAGCACCCTTCCCCAAGGTGCCACCCAGTAAGAACTAAATGGTGCTGTGGGGCATTCTTCAAGTCTGTCCTGACTGAACTAAGAGACAATTTCTGTTTTTACAGCAGTGGTTATGAAGTTTGGAGGATGATCAAATTCTTTATTTGTAAGGCAGCATATGTAAGAAGGTCAGTTTGCCTTTATATTTGCTTCTTATTTTTGTAGATGTGAGTACTAAAAAAATCAAGAGCAAATTTGATTGTACAATTTATCTGTGGGTTGACTTGTGTAGGTTATTTGCTCTTTCTTAATTGTTCTCTGTGCTTGGTTACCTAATTTACATGTCAATAAATTTATTGGCAGCAGAAGCCTCTCCAACAGCAACAGCAGACAAGTGTTGCCTGGCTCACAGTGGATTCTAAATAATGTATACACCTGATTGTGCATAAGTAGCCTTGTTACATGTAAATCAGAATTGTGACAGGAGAAACGATCATTCTCCACATGTTTGTGCAAACAAAAAAGGAGTCTCCGATTTAAAAATGACAGATGCAGCACTTCTGCTGTGGCTGGCTGACATTGGCTGCTTGGTATGTTTTCTGCTCGTTCTGGATAGCTGCTGCTTTTCATTGGTTTGAGCTCTTTAAATATTTTTGGCTCTTTCTTTTTTATTTTTTCCCCTCTTTTCCTGGCTATCTTGAACTGCTTTAATTGCCTTTTTGAGTTATGCTTCTGACTGGCTGGTTGTCTTCCAGCTATCTTATTTCAGTTTTGAAATTATCCTTGTACTATTTGATGGGTATTAAAGAAGTTTTGTATCCAAGAGCTAATACAGTGCTCTCTGAGCAACTACAGTGCTGTCTTTGTATTTAACCACTCATTTTGCCTTCCACGGTACCCCAATATAAATGTTGTAACTTATTATTATTTAATTTTTAAATATTTCAGTCAACTTGCTCCTGATCTATACTGGTGCAATTGAGAAAATAATGTGCAAGTGTAATACATCAGTGTGTAAATCCTCCAAACAAATATCTGGTGTGGGAAAAAGAAAGGTTGGAATTTTTTGGAGGAGTTTGAATTGGTTTGCTTATTTCTTAGCTGAGGCTCAGTAGGATTCCTGCATTGAGAACTACACTGTGTTCTCTGAAAATTCATGTAGAAACATTCCAGGTAGATTTCTGGCCCTCTGGAGTAGATGGCATTAGCCAGAAATTCACCATGTGGGCAGCCACCAAAAACCACAAATGCCTGCAAATGTTTGTTCCCGTTAGTTCTCCTTTCACACCAGATTGTTTAACCCTAACTAGCTGATGGTTCTAAGAACTTTTCAAGGCTTTCCTGCTGCCCATTTCTCTTTGCTTTTCTGATCATGACTGGAAGAAAAACTCATAGAAGAGTGAGACTTCTCTGGGAGCATCAGCTCCTTCAAGCAAGTGTGTGCAGAGGCAGACAGACATGAGCCTCAAGTGTGATGCTGATAGCTCACAGATGCAATATGTGCTTGTCTGGGAAAGCAGCTCTTGTCCACATGTCCAGTATACAGAAAGACAAGTCAGATTAAGTCCCCTGTGGCCTGATTAGCTTGAAACTGAAAAGCAGTGTATCAGTAATCTCAGCTAGAAGGTCACAAACACTGAGCTTTGATGGAACTTAGTGCCCATAGGTGGTCAGAGGAATCTGAATATTCATTCCCTAAGACAACTGTGTGAAAGCCAGCTCTGTTTTCCTGCAAACTGGAGCAGTAAAGTAGTTTTCACATAGTCCAGGCTGCTGTCAGGCAAGAAATTGCAGCTGCCTCAGCAAGCCATTTGGCTGTAACACCTCAGTTTTAGTGTATTTTCTAATCTGGATACAGCAGTGGGGGTGAAATCATTGCCTGAGCCAGCTCTTTGTGCTTTGGCCCAGTTAAAACCTAGCATATAAACATACGCAGAAAATTGAACTATAAATGCATAGATTCGCTTGACAGATCTGTGTTTCAAAAAATGAGAAGAGTAATCCTAAAAAGATACTCTCAAAATTAATTGCCTTTTTTCCCCCGAATGATATGACTTCAATAAGCTGACCAGCGTAAAAAGTTTCTACTGAACTTTGAAACATCATTATTGCAATATTTGTTGGTAACTTGGCAATACTCGATTTGTTTTCCTATAGCATTAATTGATAGAAAAAATGTTCAGAAATAATATTTCGTATTCTATTCCTTTGCACTGCAACTTTTTTTGCTCTGTATTGAAACATTAAAAATGCATTGCATATAAAAGCAATACCAACTTATAAATGGGTACCAAATCCTAGAAAAAGGCTTCAAACTATCAGTGCGCGCTTCTCTCGCTGGGAAAAATAAAGGTGACACTTTTCAGTCTTTTCCTTTGCAATTGCATTAGGGATTAGGGTAATGAGTGCTAGCGTTGCAGACTATAAAAATGTGTTAGTTTTCACTAGAGAAACAGTATGGAAGAACAAATTAAGCAGCAAAGAGAATAATTGCTGAAGTCGTGCACTGGAACTTCCTACAATTCAAATATGTTTGATTTTTCTTTTTCTAATTAATTATGATAAACTAGCAATACTTTATTTAAATACACAATTTAAAAAAAAAAAGGATTAATTTGTGGCTCTACCTGGTTTATACTCAGATGAGTCCAAGGCCAGGATTTGGATAGCTGAAATGTCTCTACATCTACCTCTCCTGTCTTCTAGTGTGTGTAAATGATCTGCATGGAAGCTATTCAAGCCGAGCTCCTTCAAACATCACGGCTGAACTGGCAGGCATGCTGAGAGAGGCATTATCGTTGCTGGAACCATATCCCTTCCCTTTGCTTTCTGCACCCACTCTATGGTGAGATGAGACCAAGGGCTTCACTCCTCCCTTGTGGTAAGCGTGGGTCTTTCAGGAGACTCGGGGGGTGGTGGATCTCAACTTTATTTTGGTTGGGGATTGATACATTTAACCAAGTGTACCCTTAAATAACTTCTAGAATGAAATGGAGTTTTAGCACATTTTTCTGTGTTTTTTTTTTTTTTTTTTAATGTGTTCCAAACAAAATCCTGTTCACAGTTCTTCCAGCGTTGTTGCTTGACCTGAGTTCAGCTGTGTGAGAAGTCATTAGATCTCTGCTCTCCTCTCTCCTGATAGCCTTTTCCACTCAACAGCTTCTTGATATACAGCTGCCCATGGTGCTCAGTCATGGAGAAGTACCAATAGCAGATGAGCAGCAGAAAGAAAGAAAATAAACAAGCTTTGACTACAGAAAGTATTTAGCTGAGCTGAATTTTTGTGAATAATAAGCTTTAGTATTGATTAGAAATCAATATTTCCAGGAGAATTATTATTTCTGTATAATTTAGGCCTTTTAACTTACTTTACAGAAAATAGAACCATAGACCGGTTTGCGTTGGGAGGGACCCTAAAGATTGTCTAGTTGCAATCCCTGCCATGGGCACGGACACTTTCTGCTAGACCAGGCTGCTCAGGGCCCCCTCCAATCTGACTTTAAACACATGGAGGGATTTGGCATCCACAGTTTTTCTGGACAACCTGTTCCAGTGTCTCACCACCCTTACAGCAAAAAATTTCTTCCTAATATCTAATCTCAATCTACCCCCTTTTAAAGCCATTACACCTGCTCCTATCACTATAGGTCCTCATAAAAAGTTCCTCTCCAGCTCTCTTGCAGGCCCCTTCTAGGTATTGGAAGGTGCTCTAAGGTTTCCCCAAAGCCTTCTCTTCTCCAGGCTGCACAGCCCCAGCTGTCTCAGCCCATCTGCATAGGACAGGTGCTCCAGCCCTCTGGACTCACTCCAACAGATCCGCATCTTGTCCTGGGTGCCCCAGAGCTGGATACTACGCTCCACGTTGGGTCTCACCAGAGCAGAGNCCACTTGGGGTCTCTCCAGAGCAGAGCAGAGGAGCAGAATCCCCTCCCTTGCCCTGCTGACCAGCTGCTTTTGATGCAACCCAGGACACAGCTGGCTTTCTGGGTTGTGAATGCACATTTTTGGCTCATGTTGAGCTACTTGTCCATCCACAACCCCAAGTTCTTCTCCCCAGGGTTTGTCTCAATCTATTCTCTGCCCAGCCTGTGTGTGTGCTTGGGATTGCCAACCCAGCCCTTGCTCTTAGCCTCATTTAACGTCATGAGGCTCACACAGCCTCACCTCTTGAGCCTGTCAGTGTTTCCCTGGATGGCATCCTTTCCCTCCAGCATGTCACCACCCAGATAAACTTGTTGATGATGCAGTCAGTCCTACTGTCCACGTCATAAAAAAAGGAGGTTAAACAGTGACAGTCCCAATACCAATCCCTGAAGAACACCACTTGTCACAGCTCTCCACTTGGACTAAATTGTTCCTATCAAGGCTATCAAGTTCAACTCTTTGAGTGTGACCGTCC
>VYZT01029365.1:0-34328 GCA_013400735.1 Pomatostomus ruficeps | reverse complement strand
AAAAACCAAAAACCTGAGAATTTAAATTCACCACTCTTCAGGAGCTGTCGTCATCAATATAATCCCCTAAATACATCCGTAGGTGCAATATTGGTTTATTAAATTGAATACATCTAAATGACAATACTCTTATGCAAAAAAAAGAAAAAAATCTGCAATATTTCAGTCTCTTGAATACCAAGTGCAGAAAAGGAATCTTCTCTGTGTGGGAGAGTGTTCCAGTTTGTCAGCTCTTCTGTTTCACCTTGAATAAACTTCATTTGAAATGCTCCTAATTTCTTGTGGTATTCCCTCTGTTGAATTGTTGCCAGTTACTGTGTTTTCTAACACCTGCATCCCTCCCCCAGAATCAGTACTATTAAGGAAGTGGAGCCAAAGTTTTTAGAATCTGTTCATAATTTGCAGAAATGCTTTCTCCTTAGTCTTCATTTATTCAGCTTGATTCCATTCACTTATTGATATTTCTCACATTGCAGTTTCCACTTTCCAGTGATCTGTGGCTGCATTTCCTTCTTCTAATCTTTGTTTGTGTTGTTTTACCTGTGAGTCTAAAAGATCACTTTGCTCTAACTTCTTGTGGATCCTTTGAAGGCCAAATCTTCACATTACCTCAGCTCCATTGGCATTTTATGAAAGATCATACAAATATGTGAGCATTGTGTATGTGGGCACTAGAAGCTGAATGAAAGCTATTCAATGCACATTTCTTCAAACCTTTTCCATTCTGAAAAATACTAAATAGGAAGATAATATATATTTCAAGACTATATATTGCATTAATATATTACAGCTACATGAACTGCTTATGGGGAACAAGATAGGAAAAATGTGAATGATTTTAGTTTGTATTGCCTACAGTCTAGCATCCGAAGATTCTTGGGAGATATCAATTAATTCACCTTTACAGCATGTTTCTGAATCTTAGTTTTAAAATTAGTTCAACATATATCAAAAAACACCTTCTCCCCATTCCAGAATGTATTAATTAAAAAAAAAAATAAAAAATGTGTATACATGGAGTGGCAGTTTTCCTCGATTTTGTCACCAGAACAGACAAATACGTTTTACATCTGACAGACGCAGACTTCCTACCAGTACCTACTCAAATATGTCTGAAGGCATAAGCCAACACAAAACAAGGGGCTTTAACAAGCAGTTTTACCCTGAAATGTTCATCACTTCACTGAAGCCTATAATTAACCAGTAGTCATGTAGCATAAAAGGGAGCTCCGCACCTCCCAGTTCCTTGTTTTTTTCTTCTATGTGCAGATTTGTGCAGAAAGAAATCTGTATCTCTATTGTCTTGTTATCAGAACATAAGCACTAAAGTATTGGAGATCTGCAGCTTTCTGGAGAGTAGGTGTAGCATCTCCTATGGTAATTAATAACACCTAATGTAACGTTAATATATTATAGAAATTTATGTGATTAAACTGAGTTTCCAAAAAGCTCTAGCAAACCATGCTAATGTGACAATAATCTGAATTTCACAGACTGGCTTTGCAGCTGATGCAAATGGTAAATCATTGGATTTTTCTCCAAATTTTATTTGATGATTTTGCCACATCTGTAGGGAATTGTATGCAATGTAATTGTATGTTGGAATCTCTGACCTAGTTGCTATTTCGTGCACCCTCTGAAGACTTTCTGACAGAAACCAGTTACGAAGTTAATGTGTAAAGCTCTCCCAGAGGGGAAAACATGAATTAGTTTTGTATAGTAAGGTGTTTTAAGAAAGCATGTGTGATTGTAAGTTGACATGTAGAACTTGGTTTCTCTACTGTTAGTCATTGAACAATATCATGTGTGGAGCAAAAGTGCATGGGAAATACAGAACAGAGCTTACAGAAGCAAGACAAAGTGCAACTGTAGACAGACCCAAGTGGTCTCTCTGCAGTGTCTGTAGAGATTAACCTCAGATCAACCAGATTTCAGGCATAAAATTACAGTGAACTTGTTTGGTCAAGATATTTCATCAATCTTTTGAAAGCCTTCTGATTTGGGTCAGCATTTTATGTTTTGTCCCTCTTGCAGAAACGTAGATATTTTTAGGCTTTATATTAGTTATGTGAGATGTCTGAGTTTTGAAACAAATTAAAATACTTACCAATGAGAATAAAATAGATGGCTTGTATTTAACTGCTACAGAGAACAATTTTTGTAATTCCTGTGATGTTCACATAACTGCAGATTACTAAGATTTATTTTTTTCTTTGTTTCTTTTCAAGTTAAAACAAAATAATTGCAAATCTGAGATATTAGGGCTCTGAAAAATGAAAATAAAATATTAAAGTTTTGGGCTTTGTCATAATCAGTATTTCTGCTTTCTGAGAATTTCACAGAACTCTGTCTAACTTCATAAAATTTCCTAAACATTGCAGCAATGCTTTATGGTTTTTATTAACATTCAGCTGACAGTCAGAAGCTAAATTTGGAATTGACTTTTGTTTGATAGGTCTTTGTTATGTGGCAGTAGCAGGATCTGGATGAGCTAATAGATAAAAGAATCTGTGTTATTCTGGGAGTTTCAAAGAGTGTAAAGGGACAATTTGCACCCATTCTGCAGAGCTGGGATGCCCAGCAGAGGACACACTGAGAAGCTGTGTGCCTGGATTAATTGTGCATGTGCGGCATACAACAAATGCAACTTGATTAATTAATTAACCGTCATGTTTGTTGATTAGGTGAGTTGCAAATGTCTTGATTTATGGCATTTAATAGTGAACTTAGTTTCCTGACAAGGAGAGAAATTGAGAACTAAAGACATTTGTTCGTACATATTTATGAACCTCTGCATGAGGGAGGAAAAATAAGCCCCAGTTCAATTCTGAATTTAACTATATGACTGGAAAATTAAATGTGTATTTTAGGAGGAGAGTTTTTCTTTTCCTGATTAAATTAATTAGAAATGCGCAACAAGACCAGTTTTATATTCTGTATAAATGTCACTGTTCCTTTTTGTTTTCCATTCTATCAAAAGTGTCAAGAATATTTTTGTGAGTCAGATTCTGACATGACACTTTTTACATTGGATCTGAATATTATCTTCTGCAGAGCTACTTTATTTTGTGCATTCACGTCTTTAAAATTTGGATGCTTACTATTATTATTTCCTCTTTTGTTTTCACAAATGCTTGTCATGTTGAAATAAGTTAAACTGCCTATTATTTTTTTGTTGTTGTTTTCCTCTGCCTTGAGGATTTCTGTAGTATTCTGAGTGCAGGATGGCAGTGGAGGGAGGGAGCAGCTGGAGTCAGGAGGTGGAACAGCAGAGAGCACTGCTAAAAAGGGTACTGCGAAGCCTCAGGTCTCAGGCTGCTGTGGGGAGTGGTGCAGGAAGTGCATTCTCTCGTGTTCGGGGCAGCCAGAACAGCTCCACATCGATCCACAGTGAGCCATTGCATCAGACAGGTAGAAAGAACAAGGAACAATTATGTGCAAAAGAACTGGGTGAGATGGAGCTGTCAGCCAGAACTGCAAGAATGAGGACTGTGAAAGGAGAGCAAGGCTTCAAATCCATTTTGGCTTCACCGTTTATTTACCATTATGTTACCCACTGCAATTATGAACCGTAATGAATGATCCTAATTTAAATCACATTGTCACCTCTCTGAGATCTTCAGATTGCCAGAACAATAGAAAGGATTGTTAATTAAATAAGAGTCAGCACTGTTACATTTTGATACTATCAGTTGAGTAGTCCTACTGACATTATCTTTCACAGTTTTAACATGACCTTTTTAAAAGAAGTTAAAAATTATAAAATACTGGGTTTAGAGTGTCCATCAGTGTACAAATGTCCAAGACCTTTAGATTTTTTCCTTTGTGTCCTGCTTTGTAGCTGTGAAGGGGAAAGAGGCTTTTGTCATGATTTGCTTAAAAATGCTCCTCTAGATGGGAGGATCACCAAGCACTTGGGGAAGTCTCACCACTTTGTTGAAATGACAGGCAGGAGATAAAAATACACATATAACAAATAAGTATGTAACTCTATGAGTTCAAAATAGGCAATTTTATTAAAAAGTTCCTGTATAACTGTCACCTCAGTAAAACCTTCTGTTGTTTTTTTCCAGAAGTGATTAATTTCTTCTGATGACCTTGTATTGTGCTTAAAATATGTGTGCAGAGTACAGAAGAGTATTGCCCTGTTATGTGTGTACATATATATGGTTAAGAAAGACAAGTAATTAACACATGATAGATACTCTAATGCTAATGTGAGTGGTATGGTCGCACATTATTTTTGTATGTAAGCCCCTTATTCATATGTGACTAACCCTAAACATAAATAGCTATTTTAAGAAACATAAGCAAATGAATAAATGTGTTATTTGTCAAGCCTTACACCTCTTAGAGAAAATTGAACTAGAAACAACCTCTGTTGCAAGATGCTTGGGGTTCTTTGCAGATTTTGTTTGGTTCAAGAAATGTGTTGTGGTAGTATTTCAGCACTCTTGTCTGCAAGGTAAATTAAGTGTTGCTGATGTGTAACAAAATAATGATCCCCTGAAAAAATTAAACCCCTTTTCCACACTTTATAAATGCTACCTTTAAAAGTTAGAGTCTAATTTATTCATAGAATTGAACCGTTACCTTTCTCTAATCAAGGAAGGATAACAGATTAAAAGGAGATGATTTATACATGAAATAGCCAAAATGCTTTCTAAAAGGCCACAGAATTTTAGGTCAGGAAGAAGCATCAATAGACCATCCATTCCATAATGACAGCCTGCTATGGGACCAACTAGGACTAAACCTTTTCTAACAGAGTTTTGTCTACTCTGTCTCATTTAATCAGTACTCTTTTGCATCATCTCTTCCATTTATTTTTTCATTTGTTCATTCATTTTCTCTTTTTATTTTTTAGTGTGTTCTTGCGGGGAGTTTTTTTGGGGCGTGGGGTTTTTTGGTTTTGTTTTTGGGTTTTGTTTGTGGTTTTTTTTGTTTGTTTTATCTTAGGGCTTTTGTTTGGTGGTTTTTTTGGTTTGTTTTTTTTTTTTTTTCCTTTTTTTGGGTTTTTTTGGTTTTTTTGGTTTGATTTGGTTTTTTGTTTGTTTTGTCTAAGGCAAGAGTCCATAAGTCTGAGTTACTTGCATACTAACTACTGAAACTACATGATCAAGTTGGGGATGTTTGAGGGGAATAAGCACAAACTAAAATGAAATCATATCCAGAACTAATTTGATAGAAACGTTTATTTATCTTAGCATGATTTTTAAGTACATAATTATTATTAGGACATCAGAAAATGTCCCAAGATTCCCTGGTGTGGTATGATTCATGCTGGACATCCCAGGGCCCTCTTGATTTTTTTCTGGAGCCCCTGAACCAATGCGTCTTTTGCACAAAGAGGTGCCTCTTCCATGCAGAGGTTCCTTGGAGAACTCCTATATAAGAGTGTCAGAAAAAAAATTAGTTTGAACGTTTACTTTGTAGGTAGTATTGCTGATAATCTTAGTCAGGATACCTTATCAGCTAAAGTTTTGAAATATCACCTCTCCTCCTTTTGTGTGAGTCAGGAGAAGACAACTGTGAAAAAAAATTGTTCCTTATGATAAAGTATAGTATTTTTCTTGTTAATATTGTTGTTATTATTATTGGAGAGGATTCTCCAGAACTGGTAATTTTCATGACCAGACTAGTCTGAAAAAAATCTTGCATTGCTTCCTAAATACATACTGGAACTGATGTTGAAAGCCAGCTGAAAAATCTTTTGTTAGATGCATTCATATACAGTAAGCTGGTCAGGGAGTGCTGCCTACTGCTGGTCAGGGAGTAAGTGGGAAAAAATCATATTCACTAGAAAGAAGTTTCCTGACTTAATATCAGGTAGTATTTTGTTTCTATTTCACAGGCCTTCATTTTTCCCTCAAAAAATCAGTTTTAAACCAAATGAAACTTGCAAAATAATTATTTACATGAGAAGGAAAAAAATTTAAAAGCTCACAAAACAAAGCACCAGGTGCGTGTAGTGTAAGAAGTAAAATTATACAGGCAGAGGTAAAGCAACAACATTACTGCTGTAGGATATAAATGGAATTAATCTGTAACTAGGTATAATATCCCCAACTGTGGGCTATGAAACCACTTTCTGGATTTTTATCTTTAATTAAATTATGCTTTCACAAGGCTTCACTTGTCCTTGAGCATTTTCCAAATTTCACAAGCAACAATTCCCTTCACGTGCTAATTTGAATAACAGCATGATACTGAAAGCACCACTTCCAGCAAGGAAATAAATGGCAGGCAAACTCAGGCTTTACTGAACGTGTCCTTGGTGTCTTTCTGCAAAGATGTTATCACAGCCAGATCATGTGCTTTAAGATGACTGCTTGAAGCTTTCTTCTTTGTATTAGAAATTTATGTAGAATTGTGAAAAATGTCTTAATTCCCCATTCAAAAGAAAACACAAAATATGAGTGAAGTATTCTAAAATATTTGTATTTCTAAGCTGTCTTTCTCAACTTGACTAAGATTGTATGTATGCTGGATATATAAATAGGTGTACACCTGTCTTCACAGAACTCAGTGTGGATATTTGGGTGGGAGGTCATATTTTTAAACTGAAAATGCATTTTTTGCCTGCCCATGTAGCCTTTGGATGTGTTAAAGAAAGGCTGAAACACAGATGGCCATAAGACAGAGAGCTCCTTATCTTTGAATTATTTCCTTCAGTGAAAATTCCACACTGGCTACTTTAATTCTGAAAGCAAACAGGTTTTGTTTTAGGTTTTTTCAATTAGAAAATGTAATATATGTTTAGTATATGTTTCTATTGCTCTCTATTTGCTGCCGAGTTTTGCACCCAATCATCCTTCCAAAACTCTCCATATCAATCAGCAAAAAATTTCAATGCCAAAATCTTATGTTTAAAATTTCACGTGTCCTTGGCATCACAGTTTATCGGTGTGAATGCTGTTGGAGGTGGGACTGTAGGAATTGCAGTGCACATGGAGCATGCAAACAAGAGTGTTGTAGGCTAGGATGTACAGGAGAACACAGGGTAGAGAGGGAAGGTGAAGAGACATGAGGGCACTTTTTGAAAGATAGAGGGATGTAAGATAGCCTGAGGAGAAGAGTTTGATCAGATGAGAATGTGATATCCTGGGCTGAGGAGTGGAATTTCTGTCTTTGGAGTAAAGGTTCAATACAACAATCCACATCCAGTTTATGAAATTAAAAAAAAAAAAAAAAAGTAATTCTGCTCTCAAAAATCTGAGATCTTCAGAAAGCTTCTCCCTTTGGTCTCCTGTACCACTGAGTAGTCTGCAGCTTGCCTGAGAGCTCACTGCTCCTGCCCTGACCTTACTTACACAGACAGCTGAGCCTGAGCAAACAATTAATACAATAATAACCATTTAATGTTTTGAGAACCATCTTACCCTGCCATTCATGATCTAGTGTGAATAAAAACTGCGGAGACTTGTACTATGCATTGCCTAAGGAGTATTTTAACTACATGATGTCTGCAGATGTTGTTGGAAGCCGAAGGAGCATCATTTGCTGGCTCAATAGGCCTCATCTTCAGAATCAAATGTATTATCTCCTTTTCTTTACTTCCATACAATTTGAACCTAAACCTGAGTCTAAAGAGGAAATAACTCCTGTATGTAAGTCAGAAGGACCTTTACAATTCAGACCAGAGGATATTTGTATCCTCTTAGTTCTTAGTATGTTTTTTTTTTTAAAAGTGCAACCATTTGATGATGATATAAAAATAAACATATTTAAAATACAGTCATTTTATCTTTTTTTTTTTCTAATTTTATGCCTTATAGAAAAAGTCAGGCATTAAATAATGAAAGAAAATGTAGTTTTGAAGCAAATTTCCTACACATTATGGCAAGTCATTAAATACATCTTTTTTTTAGTATAATTTCTTTTGGAATGTGTTGTGAGCCAGATAGATAAAAAGTTGCTCTAAAGTAAAGCCACTTCAGTGCTAGTGTTACTAACCTCTAATGGAAATTTTAAGTGTCTGATCTTCAAAATGTAGATTTTTTTTTTTCCCCTACAAGTTAGGTCAAGTCAAGAATTTATCCTTCTATTGAAAGACAAAATATACCTCCTAGGCATTTACAGAGGAACAGTTTTGATACAACCTTTCTTGCTTTACTCCCACCATCAGCATTGTTGTGTTGTTCAATACTTATTCTGTAGTTTGCTCCTCTTGCATACACACGAAATTCTCCAAGGTGTGAATTTGTGTCTGAACAAAGATTTTATTAACAGAAGTAAGAAGCAGGAGGCATTCCTGGTTTTATCCAGAGTCTTCTTGAGCATGCCTCTAGAGAATGTGGTATTTAATACATTTCCAAAATTTTTCTGGGTTTTCTTTAGTTCCAAAAGCACAACGTTGTTTGGGTCAGAAGGAACATGTTTCCAGTTGATTGCATGATGTTAAAATTATCTTTTGAGGGGAAAAAAAAAAAAGTTGGCCTCTTGTCAAAATAAGATTTTTATTTTTGCTGCCTAACATCTTTGTTGCTCTGAATTCTTGTGTTAGGACTATACTGCAGCACTGAACACAGCAACCTGCTAGATTCTTCCTTACATGGAATAAATGAGATTTTAGCAATATGACTAATATTTACTCACTTTAGATGACTAAGTGAAAACTTGTATTCAGTGGGTGTTTGAAGTACCAAGCAATATGTTTTTATTATTTTCATTTTTTCCTGAAAAAGAATAAATATTTTTGGACTTCACAGGTTAGGAAAAAAAAGACACTGGGAAGTCAGAACCATACCCCTGGATGTTCTGCTGGGCCATATGGGCACTTCTTCCTGGGATCCTTAAATGTAAAGATGAAAGTTTATTATGGAAAGTGTGTTAGTGAATAAACTATACATCCAAAGAAGACTGTATGTACTCTGTATTGACACTCTCTTGTACTGCTAGCAAGAATCTACTAATACATCTATTAATCATCATTTTAATGGCTTCCCAGAATGAATTATTTTTATATTACTTTCCCAGTCGTTTTACATATATTATTTTAAAGAATCATTTGTACCTGTTTATTGGCAGCCAATAGCTTTATGGATTGTAATCCTATTCCACCTGAATATTTTTTTGAGAAGGGAGAAGATGTCAGAAGGTCTCTGAAAAGTCATCAAAATGTTCATTACATCTAGGGAAATACACACAAGAGATTGTTTAATTTCCCCAGTTTACATCCATATGGGATCCAGAAAGCTTTTGTAACACCCCATAAAAAGCATGATGACACTAAGGAAAGTTGTCTACATTCCCATTCACTGGCACTGATGCGTTTCTATTTCTTTATTCCTACGTGTGAAAGTACAGTCATCTTTGTAACAGTCAGGATCGCTTTGTCATTTTGTTATTGCAGTCGTTACATGACATATGTGTGGAGAGGGCTGGTGATAACCTTCTGCTGTGAACATGAGCCTTCTGACTTACATGACAAAGATGTTCAAACTAGTAGAGCTGGAATTTTTCATTATCGATGGATTTTGAGACACAGGTGATCTTTCAAATTTGTGGAAACGTTCCCTCAACATGATGATGTGGAGTTTTTTTTTTTACTGTGTCATGTAGTACTTTTTGTTTCTAGCAAACAGGAAGAGTTCTACATTAGAGGAAGAAGGAAAGTGTCTGTAGACAGAAAAAAGAATCATACACCCTTCTAAGAGAGATGCAGAAGGGTGATCAGTTGTGAGACTTGTAATGGAAACTCTATACAGAAGCAGTTTCTTTACAAATATAAATTTCATCTAACAAGGAGAAAACCTGTAGACCACATGAAAGAGGTAAAATCACATTCCAGATGAAAAGCCAGAACATGATTTTTAAGTGTTTAATACTGCATAAGCAGTGAATCAGTACCCCAATAAATTAATATTCTGATATTCAATGTTATGATACTACTTCCTAATATTTCAAAAGTATATAACAAAAAAAAATTAACAAATAAAGTGACCAAAAGAAAAAAATCTTCTCAGCAATGAAAACGTACATTTATTTTACCTGGAAAATGCATTACTTGATAGGGAGCTCACAAAAATATGGAGATTCAATCCTTTTTAAAGAATGATATATGCAGTGCTTGGTGACATATGGTAGTGCATTCTTTTCAGTTTCTTCAGAATGAAACAACTTTTTCACCTGAAATAGAAGCCATTGGACAGTAGCTAACCTGTTTTCTTTACACAGTCTTAAAAATTTCTCAGCAAATTAGCTTCAAAGACATCAAACTCCAAAATGTGTGAAGGATTTTTGGAAGGATGGGATAAAAGGAAGCTGGTAAATTAATTATCTCTCCTTGATCTTTTCCACATAATATTTTTTTCCTAATCAAACTCTGTAATTGAGTCGGTAATCAGGTCCCTGACAAAAAATTTCCTCTAGCTGATTTTACATGGCTCACAAATACGACATCAGAAAATCACACATTTATTTTTTATCTTCACAGTATTTCTTAGGAAGAGCAAAGTAGAAAAAAAAAGTAATTTGAAACATCACATGAGTACACAGCAGAGTTGTTTTCCCAGAGCTTAAAAATTAATGTGCTGTCTTCAGATCTTTCATAGAGTAAACAGTATTAGCTGTAGCACTGTCAAACAAGCAAACAAATAAATGGTATTTTCAAAAGGAGTTTGGGTACCAGTACCCTTACAGCTTTGTGCTGCAGTGAGTTATTTCTATCACTCTCATTATCAGGAGAAGCTCCATGCATGGAGATCACGCACAATATAGAGTTTGTTGATTAGGGTTTTAGAGAACTAATAGTTTTTTCACATTTTGAAAAATCCAAAATGATCCTTAGGTTGGCATTCCTGTTCAGTAAAAGATATATATTTTCTTTTTGGAACACCCTATTGCAAGGGATATGTTCCCTTTTTGCCTTCTCTACTGGAAACGGAAAGAAAAAGAAGAGTTTGGTTTTCTCTTTGTGCACATAAAAAAAATTTTAAAAAGAGTGCAATGAGAGTAGCTGGACAGAACAAGCGCCAGAAATGAAGGTCAAAAGCACCTGTAGAAAGTCTGCAGAAGCAGTATGTGGAAACACACTGTTTTTACACATGCTTTTACTCCATCGTTGTCACAAATGTGCAGTGTTTTTCAGTGAATAATAGCTTTTCACTGCATCAGTGAGTTTTCAAGCCCCGAACTCTTGCCTCTCCTGGGTCCTTTCAGAGAATATATTCACTTACTATTTCTCTGACCTTGACCTTTTCAAGGTCCTAAGCAAACGTCCTCTCATATGTAAACATGCTTACTTGAGCAGCTAATGCAAGTTATGATATTGGTACCTAGGACTGCTCTTGGCGTCTCTGAGGTGTAATGCATCTGTCTGTGACTGTGTAGCTGAATGGTGAGGCATTTACAGACCAGGCAGAGCTTCAGGGGTCTAAGTACATGAGAGGTTGGCAGGACCTGTGCCCAGGAGTGGTTCCATGAACTGAAAAGCTTTTATTTCCCACTTATGCTTGTGCCCATTTATAGGAATGGTGAGATTTTTAGAAATGCTTTGTGCTGGCATTACGATTTAGTAACACAATCAGAAGAAAAACATTCTTCTTACAATGGTGATGATGTGTGGTCAGGGCTTATTTGAGTAACAGCATATCATCAAGGCATTTGGATTCCAACAGTCAAATTTATGGTCCTCCTGAATGGCTCTAGGAACCTAAGTTATCACCATGATTACAGATTTATTGATTGTAAGGTGAGACTTAGTGACAGTAATTCTGAAGAGACGCTGAAAACTGAAGAACAAATATGAATCGTTTTCTTATTTCTCAGTAAATTTGCTTCTGTTCAAGTCTGTGAAACTTAAAAATATCTAAAACCCATATACTATGTAAATCCTACTTGTTGGAAAAAAAGAATCGTTTCTCTGCCCATCACAGCATTTGCCCAAGTAAAAGATGTCTGAAATGAAAGCCTCCTGCTGTGAAGAGAGCTCAGATGAAAACTTCACCGGAGTGTAATTATTTTTCTTCCATACAGAAGAAACATAGTACACTGAAAGAACAATTTGGGATTCTATTTTTCTTAAAAATGTATAGTGTTCTTTGAAAACAAAATGACAATTTTATATATAAACATTTTTGTGTTGGTTTAGAATTACTTTTTTCTTTTTTCTTTTTTTTCCCATTTCCTGTAGTCCTTTTGTATAGAGAGAAAAGAGAAGTTAATGTTGACCACTTGCGGCAGTTTTAGTACTCCTGATGTTGTTTCAGATGTGATTGCTGCTGCACCTGCGTACTTCTGCCATTACAGACTTCCTAATGGCTGCAGCAAAGGAGCAGACTTCAGAGAAGCTGCTTGCAAGCGGAAACATCTTGCAAGAACAGATGTTTGTGTGCTGTGGAGCTATATTGTGAAGTTAATACTGTTTCAGTTGTGTTTTTCCTGGATGATTGCAATCCAATTATTTTTCTTCTATCTCAGAAAACTCATTCAGCAGATGGGGGAAATTGCGGTTTTCTATTTTCTTCCTCTGTTTGACAAGGGTGTGGAATAACTTCTTGTCAATTTGTGAACACTGCTATGGATAGTACAGTTATCTCCTGGGCTAATGATTCCCTCTGAAAATTCCATCAAAATGTGTGACATTGCCCAGAGCGGTGTCTTTCATTAAAATATATATTATAGCTCAGACCAAGGGAAGCAAGTCTGTGGCAAATCTGATGATGCTTTTAATGCATAGACACAATGAACATTTCAGTAGTATCAGCTAGACTCTGCTTTTGCAGTGTGCACCATCCAGAAAAATTTTATATACAATTTTTACTATTAATAAGTTACTGTAACATTTAAATTAAATCTTTTGTCTACGTGAACATCAAAGAAAGTCAGTATGATTGCAGTTCTTATTAGTGGGAAGATTAAAATATTTTTTACTCAGAGTTTCAGTGCTGTACCACTAATTCTTTATATATCTCTCTACATTTTGATGTTTCCAGTGAGGCAATAAACAGTTCTGTGTAACTAAAGCAAAGTAATATAATACATTCCTCTATGTTTTGCTTAAGCTCACAGCTCATGTTGTTTGGGCGTCATTTTGTCATTCCTCTGGGATGGGCACTCCCTGGCAGACTCTGCTGCAGTAGTGTTGTGCTGGGCCCCTCTTGTCAAGTTAAACTGATTGACAATGACAACAGAATTAAGAAGAGGTCGTTCTGCTGCTTTCCTTGATAGAACGTGGTGCTCTCTAAACAGAACACAATATTTTATTCAAGACATAATGGTAGTGCCATTACCATAACTAAGGTTTTGGTTTAGGATTCTGTGCATATTATTTTTATTGTTTATTATTTTTCAACAGTAATTTTTAATTATCTGCAGTTATTTCAAAATACTGTAAGTGTATATGTACATAACCACTTCTACTCTGATTAAATTCATTAGGTTAGTGCAACAGTGCTTGACTTTTTCAAATCAGCCTTGGATTTAAACTTAGTACATATAAGGCAATCTCTTCGTGATATTTTTTTATGGAACAAGATATATCCAGACTCAAGAATTTATTGGCAGTCCAATTAAAAATACCATAACAATCATAAGTAGTCCACTTAAAATGCCACCCACACAATGCTCCAAGAATGCAGATTGTTCAACTAAAGCAAACAGGAGGAAGCAGTCACAAAGTTAAATCACTAATAGACAAGTTTTCTACTTTACAATTGCCCCTCTTGTCCAGGCTTTTTTCTCTTCTGGTCATGCATGGTTTCCTGGTTGCAGCTTATTTTCTTAGGCAAGTGCAGGGGAGCGTGGTGATCAATGTGAGTTGTTAATATTCCGCGTTCCCAGCAGAAGCAGGATGTTCGCTTTCTTCTCAATTTTTGGATTGGTTTTGTAGTACTTATTGGTGTGGTTTTTCCCATTGGGCCCCTGTCCTAGTGTCCAGTAGTTTCTGCCTATTTGTGGTCAGTTTCTTGACAGGAAGGTGTGTTTAAATGTTTGGATGTATGAAGTGGCTAAGCATTAGCTAAAACAATGTTGTGTTTTAGCTAATGTGTGATGTTGTGTGAAGTTGATGGGTAGTGAATAAGGCCAGTAACTAAGCAGCAGCCACCTGATGTTTGGGGTTGTGATTTTGGCCACTTGATCGTTCTTCAGTCACAAACAGGAACAACCCTGTACTAGCTGGGCAATTGCCTTCAGTCTGTGCATTCATTTTACAGCAGTTAATATGCTAGTGCATCAAAAAAAGTGTTTAAAGATTCATAGTATCAAAATTAATATAAGAATATAAAGAAAACTCATTAACTGAAATATTTGCAAGTATCTGCAAATCATGCCTTTGATTAATGTAGCCCTTCTGCAGTTTCTGCAGGAATTCTAAAAGAAAATGAAGCTTTTAAATGGACTGATGGAAGAAAAATATTGAAGTCTTAGCAAAACAAGGACACCTTGGTTACTGTTCTGCAAAAGCAGCCATACACTGCTGGTATGAGCTAGTTAAAGATTGAGGACCCATCATAAATCTTCCTAGATGCAACTTGTTATTAATATGTCAAGAAATGTAGCCCACTGGGTTAACAAAAGATATTCCAGATATGCTCAATGACTATTATTTTCAGCTTCTTCTTTCCCTAAAAAATTCAGAGAAATAAAGACAGAAATAATGTCCAACAGGGGATGAAAATTGAATACTTTCTGGCAGCTTCTGGTTGTGGACAGATTCAGAATATTAAATAGATATATTCTTGTTGGAAGCATAACCAAACCAGCAGTAATGGGTGCAGAAGCCAGCTCATCACTTAGAATAGGATCCACATTTCCGCAGGGAATTCAGAAGCCTGTGCTGACTGCAGTTTTGGGAATTGGAGATGTTGCTGTCAGGGATCAGCAGAGTGAGGAAGCCCGCCGGGGACTGGGACACTGGAGACTCCCCCAGGTGGGTCCATGACTGGGCCCAGCATGGAGCAGAAAATCCAGGGTTACTGGGGCAGCCCCAGCCCAGGCATCGAGCACCTCCTTGGAGATGAAGCCAGGCTGAGGCTGGGCAGGGCAGGAGTGCGGGGAGCTGGAGACCGACTCTGCTGCAGCATCTCTGGGGCAGGACTGCTGCCCCTGGGGTGCTGCAGTGAGGTCCTGAGACATGGACAGTGGGGGAAGCCCTGCAAGGATAGAGAGGAATAAGAGATAAGACGCCCTAGTCTCTGGTGGATAACTAGGCAAGTACTGGTCTGCAAAGGCGTTTTTGAAATAGTGTTTGGGGTCTAACATGAGATTGCATAGGAAAGCAAATTGAAAAATTAAGGAAGGGGGAAAAATCTTCTTTAAGTGACAGTTAAACAGTCACTATCACAAATCAATATATAATCATCAGATTGTCATGGAAACGAAGATCTAGTCAAGACAATTTCAGTAATGTTTTCATAATTATAGTTAAAACCTCACACAGCTATCAGAGAGCTGTGTTCTAATGTTTGCCTTATTTCCCTTGCATCTCTTTTCAGTGCTCATTACTCATCTCAACATTATGAGTAATCATGTTTCAGTTTGCAGTATATTTGTATTTCTTCTTAAATTAAGAGATGAAATGTTGTATCTTTCTGTCTCTGACAAAGCAAAGGAAAAAAGTAACACCAAATATTGTGTTTATCTAAGATACTGATTCACCATGCCACAGTTGGTGAGTGTCTCAATCTCTCATATGTACATGTTCTCGCAGTAGTCTTTGGCAGAGATGAGGGACTCTCATTGAAGTGAAATGGCCACACCCTTTCTAGGGATCTGGTGTGAGATGCCTTCCCCAGGTCACACGTTAGGTCTGAACTGGTGGACAAAACATGGGTTGGCTTGCATCTGCACTGCTCAGTGACATCCTCCTCTCTGTCAAATTAATCTGAAAGAGAAATAGTTTCAGCAATCCAAAGCGGAGAGAAAGCCTGGTAGTGTCAAGCTAGATTTTGCTCCCTTAATGTCTTTTAGAAACTATTCTAGGCAGCGCTGCAGAAATACACTCTCCCAAACCACGTATTTGCAACCTAAGAGGTGAATTGCATTCATTCTAATTGGAAATGCTTTTGTGGAGTAAGGCTCTTTTTGTGGAGATGATTTCATAGTACAGAGGGAAAAGAGAGAAGTGTACCATGCTCAGGGACATAAATCTCTCATTAATCTAGTAAACATTGTCTTAAGTAGGGACTCCCAGGGGCTCTCTTCAGCACAACACATATTGCAAATAAGCATTTGAGAGAAGTCTTGATATATTTCTACTTTGACCAATTTGTACCGAGATGGAAGAATTAAAGAAGACAAACAGTTCTTTAATCTTTACTTTGCAGAAAAACTGAAATACAAACAACTGAAAATTTTGTTATGCAAAATCCTCCTATGTGAATTTAAAATTCATCATTAGAAGTTAAAAGGCATAAATCAAAGTATTATATTTCAAACAATATAAGAAATATCAGGAAATAAGAAAGCAGGAACTTCTTTTAGCTTTTACTTGTTTTCAGTTGTTGCCTTACAACTGCATTTTAAAAGACCCAGTTGTAAATGGAAGGTGTTCGGTGATTATCAATATGCAGATAATTTTATTCTGATGATATTCCTGCCTGTATTTTTCAGTTGAAGCTTATTGGGTAACAGAATGTTTAGCAGGAGTAGCACATAATTTGTTCACCATGAAATCAGCTGAGTATCCTTTCTCTTTCTTAACTTTTCTTACTCTGAGGTGTAAAAACCCTCTTGCTCAAAATACATCTATATTTTCTTCACTGATGACAAGTACAAATAGTTGTTTCTTCACAATTAAAAAAATAGCTAATGTTACTAATTTTCCAAATGGTCCATGCATTTCATGCCATCACAGTGAATTTGTGAATGTGCCTTTCTGCAGTACGGTATTGGAATGGCATGTATATATTGATATTTGGGGTTTTGGAGAGCCTTACTTCTCACATTCTACAGCAGTTCCTTATTCTGTGTATTTCTTACCTAGCAATATAATAAATTTTTTAATTGATTCATACATTCATAATTCCAGTTATGGATGAAGTGATTTTTGCTGGGATCTCTACTTGGTATACCTGAATATGCTTTTGCATATACACCTCTAGAGGTCAAAGGAGAGAAGTAGGATGTAAAGCCTGATCTTTTTAAGTTTGGATTATTTTTGAGCTACTTATAGTATCATAAACTTGTCAAATTCATCATTTTCCTCTTAGCATTTGCAAACACTAGCATTGAGGGCTTGTTTTATCCCAAAAGAATCCTACAATTCTAATTGTTTTTGAAAAATTAGAGTAGCAGTAAACCTATGCTAGAATACCAGAATGCCCACTACTCCTGTTTTTAGAAATAAATCACTTCAAAGAACATTTTGACTTTATAGGAAGTTTGGATTCCTGGTATTTTACATAGAATGGATTATTCATTTGTTAATAGAATACAGTGTTATTCTAAAGATAAGAAGTGATTAATTTTGCCAATGATGACAATAAATGACAAGTGTAAGACTGTTCTGCTGTCCTATAAAAGCGTGCCAAACAAACAGACCCTTTCCTGCTTCTTCTTTTCTTCCATAAAGGAAAAAAAAAATTAAAAGGATCCATGCTGGTGGCCCAGTTTTGTTTTGGTTCTTCAGTCAGATCTTCATGTGACTCAGAAGTATATAAGTATAGAGTGCATTGATTGAAGTTGTGCTGAAATTTATGTGAGTTGAAAAATTTCAATGTATTAGATTTTGCCTTTCCAGGCCCCCTACAGTACAAGATATAAATTATGTGTAACATCATAATTTCATGAATTTAGTAGACAAGATGAAAAATGTCATCAAGCGCCGTATGCCTACTCCTTTTAAAAAACAAGGAAGATAGTTTTAAAGGCAAGCCAAAGACTCAGAAAAAAAGATACACCTGGTGTGTGAGAAAATAGCATCTTGTGTTTTAAGTTAAAAAAAGATGTTTTCTACCCTACTAGTCTTATTTTCTCTCTATCCAAGCCTTTGTGGTTTTTGAATTGAGAATGAAAACAGGAAACTAACACCTTGCATTTTATCAATTAAAAATAATATCTGTCATTCTCTTTCTGCTTTGCTCAGATTCTGTATCAACTTAGTAATGGCACACTACAGGTATTGAGAAATATTCAGGGCAGTAGGGTAAAGAAAAAAATGAGTGTCTTCTTAAAATAAGAAAGTTTCCCTTCTGATTTCACATCACAGTATAACTGCACAATACCTGAGGCTGTTCGTTTCTTCATTATCACTTTGTTTTTATTGTGCTCATCAATAAAGACATTCTGTTCTCAAAGTTGTTTCAAAGAAAACAAACAAACAAACCCACAAAACTTCTCAGTTTATATAAAAATCACCCTTTCTTGTCAAAGAACACATGTTCATTTTTAATCTAAACAGGCAATTCTTTAAAGTCAGGTTAGGAACAGTGAGGCAATGGAAAGCCATCTCATGTTATCTTTTAACACATCAATCTACTTACTGGTTTTCCTTCCCCCTGCCCCAAATAAATTAAAGCTTTATTGTAATCAAGGAGGGGTATAATATACTTAATGTATATTTCATAGCACAAAGTGTTTTGAACAATGAAAATGCTGAAAGTCTCTGTCAAACTTCATTACTTAACTATAAATAATTTAAATACAAGCAAACTAGATGACTTTCTACTTAAAAATCCAAAGGAAATGACTATGTTTTGTTGTGGGATGAAGTAATGGCACACTGTTTCCTTTCACAGTAAATGATGTGATCCTTGGGGCTACAGGAGAAAATGTAGGTAGTTGGACTGAACTGCCACCACTGAAGTGAACAATCCTCAGTGCTGGACTGCATCCAGCTTACTGCTTAGGACAGGGTTTCAAGCAGTGTGTGCTGTAAAATAACTAGAAGGACTAAAATCAAAACCAAATAAAAACAAAACCATCCCAGTTAGTAGAATATTCTTGACTTAGGGAAGTTTTCTAGAATGGATGTACAACCCAAGAAATCCCAGTTTATGAAATGAACTATTCTGGGTGGCAAATTTCCCTGAACAACATGACTGGGTTACCAGAAAGAGCATGCGAGGAATTACAGCAAGAGTTGGGAAAGGTGAAAACAAAGTAGGAGGGTGCTAACAGCAATCTTACAGTTTTTAATCTTATGCGCAATAACCTTTAATGAAATTTGGTAATTAATTTTATCTTATGTGTTTTTATTCTACAGCTGCATTCCAATTCCGACAAAGGTGATGGATCAGTCAAATACATTCTTACTGGAGAAGGGGCGGGGACTATATTTATTATCGATGACACAACTGGAGACATCCATTCAACCAAAAGCTTAGATCGGGAGCAGAAGACACACTATGTACTTCATGCCCAAGCTATTGATAGACGGACAAACAAGCCACTCGAGCCCGAATCTGAATTTATTATCAAAGTGCAGGATATCAACGACAATGCACCAAAATTTACAGATGGACCATACATCGTTACTGTGCCAGAGATGTCTGAAATGGGTAAGGAAAACAAACTGTTCTATTCAACAATCTTCTGACAAGTGCAAATGCCACATACTGTTTGTCAAAGTTATAGCATCACACATCGTTGAGTGTATGTTAAATATACTGGAGTTAAGAAGAGAAGACATGAAATACAACCTGATGTTACTTGTGATATTCATAGTAAGAAAACAATACACACACGTGTTGGTTGTAAGAAAAGTCACTCTTAGTCTGGAATGCTTTAATGTTCATTCTTTGGCAAATTCTACTTCCCATTCTAGAAACAAGATGTATTCATATGTCCTCATTCAACTGCACACTTTATGGCATTCTTTTATGTCTACATGAGCAGTTTACACAACTCACAGAACTGAATACAAAGGAACAGTAGTTTCCTAGATCATTTTAGATATGTATTTATTTATCAGTTTCTTATAAAGTGAACTGAATTTCAAAAAAGTGCCGGTCTTTGGTTTTCCCTGTTACATAGTTCAGATATTCTTATTCTTTGAGGTACTGCATTATGCAATCAGTTTTCTTTATTTAATATTTCTCTGGTGTTGAAATTAGTTTATAACTTTCCTCTAATAGACGAATTGTCAGCAGAAATTTGCACAAGGGCAGAAGGGCAGTATTTCCGTGAGTAACATCATAACTCCAGGACTATGCAAGCAATACCTGTGTGCGTGAATGACTACAGTGGGGGCATCGAGCTTCCAGTAAGGATATTGTGGCTCAGTACAAAACCTCTTCAACTGTCTTTGATAATTCACTGTGGCACAAAGTTTTACTGTTAGAGTTGCAGTTCATTTCAGTATCATCTAAGCTTTTATCTCCGTTATCTCCCATTACACCACAGGCTGTCTTAATGAGTAATTCATTTCCGTTACCAACTGTTTCCCAAAATGCATAACTCCGTCTTTATCTTTCTTTGGTTTCCTTTGTCTTTAATGGAAACCGTTTTGATTGATTATTTCCTTCACCTGTAGAAGCATTTTATTTTCTGCATAGAAGGAAAGATAGTGGAAAAGAGATCAATATTTTCTTCAAAATCAAAAGTAGATAATATGATTATTTTTTATTTGTATTCTGTTTATGAAAGTTTATTTTCATCTTCTTGATATTGGACAGTCTTACATAAATGTTAGTCATAATTCTGCAGTAATCGGGATCTGGTATTACTATACAACTACATCATACAGGTTACATAAAGCAGAGTGGATTATAGTAAACCAATGAAGTTTTACTGGTAAAATAGAGAATTGATGCATATGTTTTATAAATTAAATACTTTACTAGCTGTACTTGAGAGAAATCATTAAAATATCTATTCCACAAAGCTTTCGTGTTGTGTGAATAAACCTGAATTTTTATATCCTATCATACAGGTATTCTGTTATAGGTATATATTACATTTTCATCGCAAATCTATTATGTCTATTTTCTTTTTCCTCTTATTGATTTGTCTGTATTTGTTGCATTCTGAAAGCATTTTTATTGTCTGCAATTTCAGGAAGACTAATTCTATTATTACTTCCACAGGATACATTCTTTGTGTCAAATGATGAAGATACTTCTGTCACTTTTATTACTCTATAATTAACACTTTTTTGACATTTAGCTGTGGCGTCTATACATAACTTAACTTCTTGATGTTATTCTATTAATTTCTAAGGAGGCCGCATTATGAATATTTCTTCTGTTTTCTACATTATCATTTAAAGATCTTTCAGAGTTGCTGGATGTCTGTAACAGTTCTAATGCTGAGGGGTGTTATTTTTTGATCTGTTATGTCGCTTAGTTTCAGCAGCAGGTTCTTGTTTGTGTCCTCAAATGCTAGCTGGTATTTCCCCCACAACTTGAACTTAATCTAGTTGTAAAAGCTGTAGCACCTTTGTGGCTTTTCTTTTTTCAGGTCACTGACAAGTAAGTACAGGAAAGTTTTGTTAATTTTTTGGCAAATATTAGATCGCAATTTTCACTGTGACACAAAATAAACATACTATTTATGCTTTATGTACTATTCTGAAAGAGATTAAAGAAAATGCCCATTACTTGCCTTCAATGAAACTTTTTCCTAAAATTTGGCTCAAGAACCAAGATTTACATCTGAAATTATTTCTTCTGCAGCATGAAAAACTTAGTTACATTGATATCTCTGTGGTCTGTTTAAGGTTTATGAAAGTCATCTTTATGTAAATGAAAAGAAAATAAGAATATTTTTCAATCAGTAAAAGACTTCCATATGTGTTAATTGTCATCTGCAAAATGAGTGAAACATTCCATGTTAAATTTTTAGTGCTGAGGTCGTTTAGAGGTGAGACTAGATGACCTCTCAAGGTCCCTTCCAACCCCAAGCATTCTGTGATTCTCTGATAAGAAAAGTATTCCCAATAAATTCTACATAAGAAATTAATAGGCATAGTCGACTTTACTGAACTTTTTTGAGAGGATTCTAATGTGAGGTAGTCATAATTTCAGATAATCTGGAAGACAATATTAATGTTGTTCATAAATATGATTTTTTATTAGAAGTGCCTATTTTACTTCCTGTGTAGTGACACTAAATCACATTTTGTTGATTTGTTAGTGTTTTAAGGCAGTACTAAGAATTACTTTAGTTAGGCAGAAAATCCTTGTGTTTATTAAACTTCATCTTTTTATCACTTCTTTTAAGTTTTTTGTCAATTTTGATCCATTTGAGATTTAATAGTACAGCAAACTATGGAAAGCCATACATACAAATTTGCATTCTCAACAGGCATATTTTATTGAACTGCCTCATTAAACATTAAAAATTTCTCTTCAGAGACAAATTGAAATATTCCCTTTCAGCTTTTCTTTGGTATATAACATCAGAAAATTTTTATTGCAAACTAGTTTTTAAAAAAAGAGAAAAAACAAATGGATATATATTGAAATAAAAATATAATTTAGTTCCCCAGCTGAATAATTCTTATTTTTTATACCTGAAAAAAAAAAAAAAAAAAAGCTAGAGAGGTGTTCAGAGCGTATAGACATGTTTTACAGCTCTTTGTAAAGTATTAACTAAGAAAATAGAATTCCCAAAATGCAATCTCTGAAATGTAGTGGGAAAGCCTATGGAATGGTAGTTGTACTCTGGATAAGGAGATACTCCAATTGGGGGAAAAAAGTTGTTTTTATTGCCTAACTGGAGTGACAAAATTCTTTCATAGCAAAATTTTGACTTATTCTTGACAGTTCTAAGCTAGTAAATAAAGAATGGAAGGTATGGGTCTAATGTTCGTACCTCTCCTGTGGTGCCCAGAAAAAATAGACCCTTATCTTTTCGATTTGATTACTTTTTTTTGGACTTCTTATCATTTAAAATAGCAAGAGAGCTGTACTGTATAATTCTCCATCTAAATCCTTCATTACACCTAGCTCAACAACAGAAAATGATGCTGCATCTAAATGAAACAAATGTATCTAGAAATGCGATTTATCTGTCGTGCAGGTGACCCTGAATGATGGTACCTTTGAAAGAGGGTGGTTGGAAGGTGAAGATACCCTCTTTACCTTTTTTCTTGCTAAGTATTCTAACCTGCAGCTTTCACAGGCTGCCTTTCCTTGGTGCTCAGCAGGAGTCGGGCAGAAGGCTGGTGTGGGGATACCTTACAAAATGCTGAGTGTGCCTGCGTGAGGCAGTGAAGAAGTTCAGCTTCTGAAGTGCTGCATTCCACTGAATGAGGGTTTGAGAGGGAGGGTGGGAGGTTGAGTTAAAATCTGTGATTCTAAGGGGGTTTTTTAGGTAGAAAGAGAACACTTTGCCACTATTGAATACTAAATTGCTATTATCAGGTGTTTCTTGGGAGAGTGATACAGGTGTATTAGAAAATCTCGGTGGCAAATTTTAAGATACAATGACATTCCATTCATGCTAAAAGGACCTGTCAGCTGCTTATGTGAGATGCTACCTTTCACTGCTTCTGTTTCTTTTCTCTTACATCAATGTGTTACACAAGCCCGAAGATTCTTTTAAAATAAAGATAAGGAAGAAAGTCTTGAAAGAAGGAGAGGACTATGAAATCTCAGGATTTCTTTTTTTTTTTCTTGTGAAATAGCCAAAATATGTTCATCAATTTCAAGACATACCTTGATTTCCTAGCATTCTGGGGGAAAATGCTAATGGAAACTCACACTGTTAGTAACTGTTTTCCTAGAAAAAGGAAAACCTATAGATAAGATGTACAGAGGTTGCCCAGCATTCTGGATAGTAAACTCTGGCAGGTGACTGACTACACCAATTGAATGGATTTATTTTTGTTTTATACAACTACAAAATAAAATAAAATCATTGTACATCTATAATCTATCAATCTTCAATGATTCCACAAGGTTGAAACATACAAGTTCCTCTCAAGCTAGAAGTTATTTGCAAGCTGGGCTACAGAAATTTATTGTTACAACATTTCAATGCCATAAAATAGCAGGGGGAAATGTCTGTTCCTGGAAGTGACCTCTTATTCTATATTTAGATGGCAAATAAAGAGAGCTGAATTGATTCCTACAACATTTTTAGAAAAAATACACAAAATATAATTCACCTTTCCACATGAACACAAATACAGTAGTTTAGTTATATTAATGTCTGAATTATGAACATACAACTAGCTCTGGCTTGATTTTATTACAATATTCAACTTCAAATCATCCAGGTATCCTTATACCTGCTTTGTTAATATGTTTATCTATGAGACTGTGTACACTTGGGCTTTTCAGAGACCAGAAGACATTATATTTAATGTGCAGACACATTTGCATACAGTTTTACTAAGTCTCCAGCGCAGATACAAACAGAAACTCTTGATGTCCAAGTTAGTGTGGCACAAATGAATGAAGAGTTTCTCAAAAAGTGAAGAAACCAAATTTGTGAAGGTTTGCATGGTCCGTTTGCTGGACCTGAAGTGAGACTCCATGACTTCAGATACTTCCAATCCAAGTGTACATGGAGGGTGTGCACATTAACAAATATCTTTGTGCAATGGAAATTGATCTAAGAGGCTGAATAACTGGAAATGAGGAACTGATGTCGATGCCATATGTATTTGGGAAATCGTATTTCAGATTAGGTCTCATCTGGTCTCTGAGACTATGTGCCTATTAGCAGCCAGAATAAATGAAATGTGCTGCTAAAGCACATCTCCTGGTTTAGTTTCATCTGAAGAAATCTGGTTAGCGTGCTCTGAAAGGGTTCTACAAGGCAAATCAAAGTGCAACAAGTGAAGGAGATCAAGGGCTTCAATTCAAAAATATACTTCTCCTCTCCACTAAATGTGAAATTGAACACCTCAGAGTGGAGGCGATGCCTCAGTGGTTAATTTAGATGAGGATCTGCTTTCAGATGCAGGGTTACATGAGAGCAGCCTGTTCTGTTATTATTCTGGTATTTTAATGCTGGACCAAAGGAGCCTGTAGAAACCTGAGTCTGCATAAGGATAAACAAATGAAATGAAGTCTGAGCCTTTATTAACTTGCAGTCTTACACTTACTGATTTCTTATGAGAAGTGTTTGGCAGTGATAGCAAAGCTTCGTCATTAAATGTCTTGAAAAATACAGTAAAATGAAAAAATCACTCGTCTGCATTCTCTCTCTGCAGTACATATGCATTTTATTTTCTCAAAAGGGTTCCTCGTAACTCATCCCACCTAGCGATATACTAGACTCTGTGATTTTATTCTTCTAATGGTTTTTATTACTAGCATAAAAATAATTGTCTTTTGAACTCATCTTTCTAATTTGCATCCCCAACAAGGTGCTAGTAGTTATTTCACTCTGAGATCTTTGATGCCTTCCAATAGCTAGCTTTTTTTTATTCTTTTAGCAACTATTATTGATATGGGGGCACTTATACAAGTTATTTTAAGTACTTCAACATTAATTTGTATTGTGGATGAAGATAATCCTGAAGTCCATAAATTTGTGTTATTTAGAAGTCAATATCCAAGTCTGGGATCTATGTGTGTAAATATGCATTCCATACAGTTGCTATTTATGTTTACATCCTGTGTAATTTCTATTTAAGTTTGTATGTATGTAATCAATTTACACATACATATATAAAGACAATTTTTTTTCAAATTAGTATAACTATTTTTCCTTAAAAAGATGATATTATACTACCAGATAGGGAAAATGTTATTAATCTCTCAATTTTAGAATGAGGCCTTTAGAGGTTTTTTAAATGTATTTGAAAATATTTATCAGAAAATTGTATTTATTGGAAATTAATGTTTATTTTCCTGTATATACAGGTACATCTGTTCTACAGGTGACAGCCACAGATGCAGATGACCCCACATATGGAAACAGTGCCAGAGTAGTGTACAGTATTCTTCAGGGACAGCCATATTTCTCTGTTGACCCCAAAACAGGTGGGTATTTTATATTTCTGTCAATATGGTTTACCTAATATGTTGCAGTTAATTAAGTCTGGCAGGTGAAATGCAATGTACACAATGCAAGTACGTAGACTTTTTTTTCCCTTGTTCCTTTTGTAGGCTGCTTCTTGCTTTAGCACTATGAAATTTATAAGTTGCTATGTTTTGCTGAGTACTAAAATGAGCCTGCTGTGTACAGAATTAATTCTGCATCATGTCGTGATGTGAGCCATTCAGCCAAACTGGAATAGCTCTCTTTCATCTTTTCAAGCCTCTGTTTAGGAAGTGACTCAAGTATGCCAAACACATTATGATTTTCAGTGCTTTGTTTTGCCTGAAGAATAGGCTTGGGAGGATTATTGAATGTGTGCTTCAACACATATACCACAATAAATTGTTATCATTTGTGTTTTTATAAAACTGCAGGATTGCCATTCAACTGAAAATTTATTCTATGATTCTACAGGTAGAATGAACTGAAATATTTATGCTTAAACTCTATGCATCACCCTTTTCTTTTTTTTTCCACAAAGTGTAAGTTATGTATAATATATACAAATTGTTTTATTTAAAGAGAGAAGAAATCTCTTTTGGGGATGGGAGTTGTTACTAGTTTTGGATTTTTTAAAGAGGATTATTATGATAATGATATTAATATGATTATGCATTTTTAGTGTATATATGAAGTCCTCAATAATAAGTAAATATAATATAAGAAAGAATATTTTTATATAAATTTTCAAACTGTTTTTTCCTCTATATATCAAAGCTTTAATACTGAGGGGGAAAAATGAAACACACTGAACAGTGTATTTTTCCCCAGTTAACTGTAGAGAATAATAATGACTTTTAAACTGTGCTGAAGTGAAATAAGTATAGTGTAAATAGTTTTCATTTTAATGCTTTTGCATTTAAATTTCTTGGCCTGTGTATATTGGTCTCTGCAGTACTTGGAGGTATATCCTGGGTTCATTACAAGAGAAGTGTATCTGTGCTATCTCAGAAAGCTTTGAGGTTAGTGCTGCTTTGATTCGGAGACTGAACTCCATGACCCCTAGAGGAAGGTCCCTCTCAACCTAAAATGTTCTATAAATGTGTGAGCTCCTGTTAGAAAGGCCTAGAATGGAAAATCAGTGATATAGTCCTCACGCTTCCCTTGCCCTTACGATACTTAGAAATAAAACCCTAGTTCATATTTCTAAATCTGTTTAGGCACTCTGAGGCAATGGCCTGCATTTTTTATTTTTATAATGGTGTAGAACTTGTAGTCTGGAGCTGCTGTTCAGTCAGTGAAGAATCATAGTGGATATTCTCTGTATCAAGTCTGTATCACACAAGAAATGGTATTGGTATAATGAAACAACAGATGGTAGTGTATTTTCACTCCTCAAGCCTTAGGTTTTGACAGGGATTTAATAACACTTTATGAACTTAAACTCTTTTTGATATTTGTCTAGAATATGAAAATTATTCTGATACCTTAGTCTATGAAAAGGGGAAAATGAGGTAAATAGTGCAACAGTGGAAAAACAAGAGAAAGCTTTTTGCTTTTATAAGTTCCCTTTTTACAATTGTAGAATAGCAGTTAATTTAATTTGGCATGATATAATGGGAAAAAGCGGAATATTGTAAAAGATGGGAAAGTCTTGAAGAATGGAGTTTTTCACTATGAAATTTCACTTTGAATTTTTGGGGTTTAAGACTCATTTTCTAAAACATCACTCTTCTGAATTTGCAAGCATTTCTGTGACCTACTTTTCCTAACACCATAATTGTTCAATTCCAGCTTAACTGTACTTTATCTGGAAGTCTTCTGAATTTACACTTACATGCACAAGCTTCCTTTACAACCAAGGAGGTCCAAAAGACGGAGAAGGGAAAGAGGAAGGTCCCAACATTCATGACTGAATGTTGTTTATGAAGCCTAAGGATCTCATATCATGATCAGTAAAGCTTCTTGGAGATATCAGAAGCAGATATCAAGCTCTAGTGTGAATACTCATCTTAAGAAGTCTGCTACTTCTAGCTTAGTACTGCCTATACTTGGTTTTAAACAACTTAATATCTGAAGACTTTAAAGTTACGGATTTTTAGAAGCTTAGATTAGAATAGTTTAAATAAGATTATAGAATAAGGCTATAGAATTCATACATTTAAAGAATAATAATGGGCCAGCACCAAATTAAAAACACTGAAGTAGGAAAAAAAGTGTGTTCTAGGCAGAAGAACAGCTTTGTCAGCTTATCTAATAAAAGGCTTTTTCCACAGGCTCAAAGTGGAGCAGAGGTGCAGTGCAGGGAGAGTAAAACCAACTAACCCCCCATTCTAGTTAGACTCAAGCCTGAGCTCCTCCCAGGGCTGACCCAGGACAGCCTCCACCCTATGGGCCAGGGCTGAAACCCATCATGAGGAATCAAAAGAAGACACTGCCCTGATCACACTTCAGACTGCAAAAGCTGCCTACAGGGCTATGGGACACATCATGAGGTGCAGGAAAGAGTGGGATCCTGTCGACTTATTCTTGGATGTTTAGGGGGAGGACCATAGGCAGGAAAAGGGACAATTGAGATGGACTGGGGAGAGAAAAGCAAGTGAAAATGGAGGGGTAGGAGAATTAAAGGGGCCAGCCGTATGCAAACAGGCTTTGCTCAGCACCATTATCTGGCCATGCCCTGTCCAGGATCAACAGTCTGTTCTGTGTTCTATTATGCTCTATTTCTAACTCCATTTCCTGAGTAAAAGGTCTCTCTCTTGTATGCATGTGTGCATGGAGATTTAAGCGCTAGCAGCTGGAGCAGGACCATGAGTCAAAGGGGTCTGTGAGTCTGGTGCCAGCAAACTGGAAAATGCACACTGTGTGTGTGTTAAACAGATGTCTGTGGCAGTATGGTGTTACTACAGGGTCTGAGGCTGGAATTGCCAGCAAGCTGGATGAGTGGCTTGGGTGATGGATACCCATTTGGCCAAAAGTCCAGATCAGAAAGCTCAGGAGTCAGCTGTTAGAGGAGCCAAAGCCAATCTAGAGAAGCTGTGGGTTGAGTGAGAGCTCTGTTTGTAGCTGTGTGTCTCTGTGCATGAGGGAGATCAGGGAGCCAGGACCCAGCTGGATGGCATTGGGAACTGAGGGCCCAAGAGGGTCCCACAGGTGCTGTTACTGGGTGTACTCAGTGTGTAAGGCTGGAGGGATCAATCAGTGTGCCGAGTTGAGTGGGGATGTGTGACTATGTCCAGGATTAAAAGGGGGTCTGGAGCTGCAGCTGGAGGGGAGCTGCAGGCCCCAGAGCTGTATGTCCAGATGGCACCAAGTTCTAAGTCCAGGTGTTGGCTACTGGATAGACCATGTATGGCAAGATACAGGAGCAATCCCTGCTGACTATGTGAGTATATTTCCAATTATAAACCATCCTTCCTCCTGGTCAGCTGGAGAAGAATGAGGCTGTTTGTGCTGTTTGTATTTGAGTGCTGAGCAGTTCTATTTGTGTGTCACCCGTTGTGTGTTGCATCTGTGTATGTGCCTCATGGGCACACTGCTTGACCTCACATTGCTTCTAAATCATGGATTAAAAATAGGGAGGTGCAGCAACCTCATCTCCATCAGGCTACTAACAGTCTAGTTTATCAGTTGATTAGCTCTAGGACCTGTATTTTGCTTTGTTTTGTTTTCCTCTGGGGAAAATTTGTGAAGTCTCTGCATAGAAATTTTCTGCAACTATGTAATTTTGTCTGTGAATGTCAAACTATTTTCCATGCATAACCTAAAGTTTTAGGACTTCTATAATCCTTTGATTTTGAACAGCTTTCTAGGAATTGATCTGTATTTGTGTTTATGAATTACTTTTGGTAATTAGCTGTGGAGTGTAATAGTAACTAGTTATGTAATTAATAATTACCTGCAATAGCTTTTACTGATTCCTGCTTGTTTTCCGACTGAACTGCAGCAAAACACTCTGCTGAATTTATGAATAAATATGTACTAATTATGCTGGCAAAAGAGAGGGAAGAAGTCAATGTCTAGATCTTAGGTATGTTTGCAAAGATTATGCATATCAGATTATAGGTTTTCTTAAATCAAAATATTCAGGGAACTGCAGAAACCATGAAATGCTTCTATTTTTAGAGTATCATTTTAGAGTACCATTAACTTTCTCTGTAAATAGAAAATAAAACAAAAAGGGAAGTTATTGGTGAAAAGTAGAGCAAATAATTTATTTAGATACTTAGTGTTTTAATATGGTTCTCCCTACTCCTACTCCCACCTTTTCGTGTATGCGTCCCCCCTCACTATCTGTCTTCAAACTCTGAGCCTCTTTTGAAATGCACAAATATACATGAAATCTTTTCCTGGGAGTTTGAATTGCAAATTCAATATTCCACCTTTTCCAAATCATGAGGTCTTTCGATCCGTAAACTTGGTTTAGGACCTATCCTTGCTTGTTCTTTTCCTATGTCAAGTGTTGCTCATCAAACAGCAGCAGTCGACATTTGACTTTACGTGGTAAATCCCATCTGGAGTACGTTAGTTCCACACAGCTCTTCCCAGGTGCACCCATCTTTCTGAACCGAATATACAGCGTGAAGTAATCTGTAGGGCATATGTCCTTTCAAATCAGCAGTTCTGCTGCAACTGTTGTAAAATAAGAGAGAAAACCTTCATTCATTGCAGTTTTGAATTTAAGTGTAGTCATTGGCAGGACAGGAAACTCACTTGTCATTGAACTGAATGTGAAAAAAAAAACCTTAAATATTTGTATTTATAATGTTCTGCTGTTGCAGCAACAATATTACAAAGATCTTAGTCATGTATAAGATTGTTTGTTTGTTTGTTTTACTTTAAGATATTAAATAGTACAGAAATATGGTTTTCTATTTATCTAAGAATGTCACTGCAAATTAGTCCAGGCTAATCATGAAGTGTGAGAAGGGTGTCAATCTCCTCCTGCTTTCTGTTTTCACAAAATATGAACAATAGCTTCAAGGATCCCTACAATAAATTACCTATTCACTGATTGTCTAGTTTGTCTCCTGGCTGAGAGCACAATAAAAATGGTGAATGAACATAGTCAAACGCTGAATAGATGCTTCTAAATATAGAGATGAGCCTCATAAGCACCGTTTACCCACCCCGGAAGCTCGAGACTTTTGTCCACATCTATAACTATTCTTATACTTCTTTAGAAGCTCCTGGCCATAGTTCATCTGGGAATGGCAGATTTTGTAGCATTATAATAATTGGAGTATAATTTTAAATTTACATGTGCGTTCTGCAAAACAAGAAAAATATATTGTTTATCAAGTTATTTGCAAGTTTAATACTGCTAAATAAGCATGAATACTTAAAAATATAATTAAGTAATGCATCTATTAAAATAAAGTTCTCTTAGTAGTGAGATAATTATTGATTTAATTGATTAAGGCCTACCTCATCTCCTTATTATAGACAAGATAATTTATATTGATATAAAGACAAATTGAATAAACTTTCCAGTTCAAAAAAGAAGAGCACTCTTTGCATGCTTTAGTAGAACAGCCTGTCATGGTATCCCAGATAAGAATCTGCTGTGCTAATTGAAATAATGACAAGGCATTCCATGACTCTCTGTCCCTGCATACATAGAAAATCATATCAGTTAAGAAAATAATTTCAGAAATCAATTTCTTCCACTTTCTTGAACAAGCATTCTTATATCCTGTTAAGAAGTCTTACTTTTTTTAGTTGAAATCGGTTTCTTATTGATATTAGTTTAAAATGAGCATGTTTGCTGGGGTTGGTGATTCTCTGCTGAAATGCTGGGTGGTTCATATTGGACTGCTAAGTGAATATGAAAATGAAGCGTGTTTAACTATCTCTTTGCTTCCTGCTCAGCGGTTCCAATGCTACCTAAATGACCTTACAGTGCTATAGCAGTATCTTACATACATTGAATGCTTCTGCTCTGAAGGAATACCTTACTACAACCCCCCAAATCCACAACTAAGACACCACAGCCACTTCCCAGATTCCTGTATCGGTCTTGAAGTAAACTTAACCTCATCTATCACCGTTTTTGCACATGGCATTTAAACTGTAATTGGACCCTGTGTATGTAAAGGCCAATGAAGCTGGTGAAGGATCTGGAGCACAAGTCTTGTGAGGAGCAGCTGAGGGAGATGGTGGTGTTCTGTCTGGAGAAAAAGAGGCTCAGTAGAAACATTATACCTCTCTACAACTACCCGAAAGGACATTGCAATGTAGCAAGGGGGAGGTCTGTCTCTTCTCACGTGTAACAACTCATAGGACAAGAGGAAAGGGCCACAAAGTGGCCAGGCAAGGTTTAGGTTGACTATTAGGAAAAATTTATTCTCCAAAAGGGTTGTCAAGCATAAAATTTTGATAATGACACATTCTGCTTGAGCTAGATAATGAAATATCTATGATGAAACTTCAGAATTCCACATGTGCTTACATTGCAGAACACTTATTTGTAGCTATTGGTGAAAACTCCAAATGAATTATATGTGATTGCTTTCTACTATGTAGGAGAGGTCACAGTGAAGAATCAGTTTGAACGTTTAGTTATTTTAATGAGTGATACATCTTTCTAAAACCATGTAGGAATAATATAACTTGATTTTGTGCACGGGTACTGAAATCTTATCTTGAAGTTCTAAGAACTGTATTTCATATTCAGGTTTTCATATGTTTGATTTCCCTCAAGGAATTTCTGAAATGTTGTAACAGAAATTACATCTCCAGTGTAAACTTTTTCCAGTGTCTGCACTTCACTGACAAGAGAATCACTAGAAATTTAAACTCAAAATTTGAAAGAGCCTTACACTGTTTTTGTAATTCGACCAGGTACTGTACAGTGCGCTCCTGCATTCCTGAAGGAACAGAAATATGTGCTTCATCTAAAAATATTGTCATGAACACTTGTTTGAGAGTGTCATCTGCCAGCTCTCAGCTAAGAGTAAATATTTTAATGTCCTTTGCTTTCAATTTTAAGTAAATATTAGATTTTCTACACCTACAGTTTTTACACTTTTAAAAAACTTCTCTGAACAATAGACTTGATTCTCACAGTTTTCTGTGGTGTTCCAAATATTGATATATTCTTGCAGTTTTCTCAAGAGTCATTTGAAGAATAACTCAGGCCGTCAGACAGAGAGGCAGAACAATCTACTGTTTCTTTTGGATTTCTAAGGGCTCTGTTTTGGTACAGATGGAGACTTTATGAGGGCATTGGTACAACCAAAAACCTTGTTGCTTAGACCTTGTTTTCCACTATCATGGAAACAATTGCTAATCAAAAGTGTACAAAGAGAAGGGGCAAAATATTCTGTGCAGCCTAGTTCAGGTTCTCTTATGGTGACTGATATTTTCTGGTACATCATCCTTCCTGTGTATCCTGATGCAATTTTTGGCACCCACTTCCAGGAAACTTTGTAGTCTACCTGCTGGAGCAGGCTTTGCAGGGCACAAGATGGATTGATCACTCATCAGGAGCAGTGTTCTGGCACTGTAGTTTCTTTGCTTGATACCTACCAACACTGTCCCTCCCAGCATCCATCATATAGTTTAAAAGGACAGACACAGGAGACTGACAAGCTGGGGAAAAAAGATTGCCTGATGTTCTAACCTTGTTTTTCTTCTCCTAAGAGATGGACCATGTATTTTGGAGATTGCGTTCAGAAGTAGGGAAGAAACTATTCTTTGATTGTTCTTCTCTTGTTTTTGTTTTTGTGTTTGTTATTCTTTCACCATCTGGTGGTGCGAACAACTGCTGTGGAAAATCTCTGCTGCTCTTCAGCCACAAGTTGTTCCCAAATAAAGACATATTGAAAAAAAAACCCCAAACCCTAAAACAAACAAACAAAAAACCAACAAAACCAACAAAAAAAACCCAACCAAAACAAAAACCTCCATGTGTTTCTGTAGCCATTAACTGGCAATTGGCAAGTTCCCAGTTTATAATATCATCTTGGCTTCCTAACCAGGACTACAGTACTGAGTTCCTTTTGTTGGTAGACATGCTTTTATTTCTCTATGTATATTTTTTTAACCTTACATCTGTAAATACACAAATATATTTTTACACTTAAAACATAATAGTATCTTATTCTGGGCTAAGCCCAGTGGACAGCTCAGCCACACACAGCTACTCTCCACAAAATGGAATGGGGGAGAGAATAGGAGTGATACAAGTGAGATAAAGACATTTTAATAGGGAAGGTAAAAGTCAAGCAAAGGAAAGCAAGGAATTAATTCATCGCTTTCCATGGGTGGGCAGCTGTTCATCCCTGCCCGGGAAAGCAGAGCTCCATCACACTTTACAGTGACCTGGGGCAGCAAACGCCACCAATCCAAGTCCCCTTTGTTTCTCCTTCTTCCCTCCTCTTTTATTGCTGATTGTGATTTCATGTGATGGAGGGTGTCCCTTGGGTCAGCTGTTCCAGCTGTGCCGCTTTCAAGCTTCTTGTGCACCCCAAGCCTTCTCACTGGTGGAGTGGTGTGAGAAG
>VYZT01029364.1:0-18914 GCA_013400735.1 Pomatostomus ruficeps | reverse complement strand
TTAGGTTGACACAGCCAAAAATAAGCCAAAAAGCTTTTTTTTTTTTTTTGTGGCTGTTTAATTAAAAAGCTGATTATTTAAGAAGTCTGTTAAAATTTTATTGGTCTAAAGTGTAGCCTAGATTTTAAGAGTATTTTTATTGAAATGTGGCAATAATCAGGATGAATAAGTCAAATTTGTTTCCTTTTGGAACCTTTCAAACCTGGAATAGCATAATAACTATATCCTCTTGGGGGAAAAAAAGAAGGAAAAGACCAGGAATATAGGCTACTTGATAACTTTAAAATTAAAGTGGGGATAGATTTGTCCTTGAACTATAGGTGGGGGTAGGTGTGGTTAATAAAATAGAAACTAAGATTTGTACCTACATGCATGTAATTTTGCCCATTAAGTTTAACATATTTCTGCTTATTCCTCTGAACACTAAAAACATCTTCCTTCACATAGGGTGGTTAATAAATATTTATTCCTGCAAGATAAATTAGAAATGTTTGGAAAATATATCCTTATGTTTTCCTACTCAGAGTGACATTGTTTTTCACTCTGTATAAAAACAAATAAATTGAGAAATAGTTTTCAGTAAATATTTTGAAAAAACCTTTAAAAGTACTTTCCTCCTAGAAGCAGAATTAAAACCAAACTTTATAAAATTCCCTGCATATACTGCATATTACTATAACAACAGTAGTATATTCTTGAGAAAGTTCATTGACTATGAAGCTTTAGACAAATATTTCCTCCTTTGAAGAATATCGTATATTCCTCAAGCCTTCTTGGAAAGTCTGTTTCCTCTGCATGAGAATAATAAAATAACCCAGTTCTGTCCCAGGATCAGAATTTTATCAAGTTCAGGATGTGATTGCTAAGTGGCAACAGTTCATGTCATAAATTGCTGGTTAGTAATTCCCTTTGGCTCTGTCATATACTTTCACTAACCAGAGATGGTTGTAAGTATACCAGGCTTATTTTGAGGTAGCTTTAAAGAGCCTTTCACATTGACTTAGCTGTTAACATATTAATATTAAAGGAAATACATGCTTGCTTACCTCTCCCATTTCTTTACACTCTTCTGGATTAGCTGTTCAAGTGATAAGTAAAACCACAGAGGAGTTGTTTATTGTCAAACAGTTGCTAAAGTGTAGGAACATTTCTAAATTCAGCAGCACAGTTTAGATTATAGAAAATGCTGGATATTACACAAGACACTCCCATGTTCCTCCCCAGGTTTCCTGTTTGTCTGTCAACAAACCTGGACTGAGCTGCTGTAAGAGAATGAACTCAGGTGTTTCCACATAGCATTGCACTATGTTGTGAACAACACTGCAGTACTTATCCATGTACATATTTAGGTATGCTAATTTAGCTAAAGGTAAATATATTTTCTCACTAGCTATTTACTTAAGAACCCTTATCTAAATATTTAATTACCTCTCATGCAACTGAGTGTCAATACAGCAAAACACTTTGGTGTGTATCTAACATGGCAATCAATTAGACTCGTGTTTATAGTGAAGCAAAAGATTTAGTGCTTTACTGGCTCATCATGGTTCACAGAAATTGTAAAGACCACCTTCCTCTCCTTCCCAGAATCTCCTAAATTACTTGAATCTGCTTAATGCAAAGTGCAGTTAGAAATTTATTAGTCTGATAGTGACAATTCTAGATGCATAGGGACAGAAATAAACTGATTTCTGTTTTCTGATGTCGGTTATTGCTTAGTTAGACCAGCTCTGACATCTGTTTGTTTAACCTGTTGTCAAATAAATTCTTAATCGTGGTTCAAGTAGAGCCTTTCACCTGTTAAATGTCTCATTATTCTGAAGTGCTTGGGACATTTTCCTCACTAACATTCAACCTCTATTTATCAGCAAATTAATATTATCCAAAGACTTAAATTCTAATTCTTATGCTAAAGTGTTTTTATTTTCCTTTCACAATAAATCCCAATTAGAATAATTATTTCCAGAGATTGGGAAAAAAGCAATTGAAACAGATGCCTTTTTGAGACTAATAAAAACTCCTTTTTGGCTTCAACATAAAACTGATTTTCTGTTTATTACAAGAAGTAGCACATAATGGCTAAATTTCATTAAAATATGCCATCTCACATTTGGATATATGCTGGAGCAAAATACTTAATTTCAAAATAATTAATGTGAATACATGGTGGACCAGAGTTTCCACAGGAAATTAGATTGAAACATACTTTGTAGTCCATAGAAACTCCCTTGGTTTAACTCTTACAGCACAGAAAGTGAAGTAAATGGGTTAACCCTTGTTTGTAAAAAAAAGGCATAAAAAATTCCACAGTCTGATTTTTACTAGAGAATGACAAGAAAACAATAACTTAATGTAGAATAGGTGCTACATAATTCATGTCTTAAAGCATGCACTGTTGTAAGCCGTTGATACCATCTTACTCTTAGGTAGCCAGAGCATTAGCTAGCCATTTCATTATTTTGCCTAAAGAGTTTGACTCACATCCTGTTAAAACACTGAGGACCCTTGCAGTAAGTGTAAGTTAATAAACATAGAATTTGCACATATAAATCTACAAGTATGTGTTTCCTCTTGAGATTTTCTTGCCCCAGACTATCTTGAAAACCTTTCTCTAAGGATTTATTTTCCTCCATCTGCTGACTTGTTACAGAGCTAGTCACTTTTTGATTAAAAAGTCTGAGGGGAATACAACAATGAAGTAAATTAATGTTTTATCAGATGTTAACTTTTTTTTCAGAGAGAATAAATTAGGAAAAAGTAAATTGCTTACATTTTAATTAGAAGAAGAAAATGGTGGGTTTATGCTTATATTTTAAGGAGAAATTATTTTAACCAATTACCCAACCACTGGGGAAATTAATATGGAGCCTCAGAATAACTGCCTGCAGTGTAAAAGAAGTCCGAACTGTCTAATGAGATAAATGTTTAATTTTCAAAAGCAAGATTTCAGATCTGTTGAAACACCCTTGGATAAATGCAAATTTGAATAACTAGAGAAACAACCACATAAACCAGTTTATACTGGGAAAAACACTGTTTTGGATATGAGAATTTTGATGCATAATTTTCACTGTTACTTTGGAAAAACAGGTTTTTTGCTTTTATTTCTTCATTCTTTTTGGTCAAGGTGAGAACTGGCATCAGATTATAGAAATTTATGGCAACAAGAAGAATATTTAAGAACCTGTAAAGGACATTTGTATATGTAGATATACGTAGATATGTATATGTGTGGTTGTATATATATAATATATACAAAGGACTATATATGCATTGATCTTACAATGAAAAACTCTTTAAAAATACACTGCAGTCAGTATTTTAGATTCAGTAGAGTGTATAAGGAGGTAGCTCATCTTTAGATATAAGTGCTTAAGGTAGAGTATTTTGCTGTTCTGCTATATATCCTACAAGGGGAGGTCGTATCAGAGTAATCATTTACACTAATCTATATGATGCCATGTGAGAGAAACACAGCAGAAGTCAGCATTATTTTGGAATAATATATTGAATATGTCCTTGTCGATTCAGTCCCTGAAACTCATGTAAATTAATGTAAGTCCCTGAGAGACGACTCAAAATAATGTCTCTGTTTAGATTTGTTACAAACATTTGTGAATTCATTGTTTGAAGGAGGTGTTCTCTGAGGATTAAAGAGGACGGTTTGGAGCAGCCTAGATGTAGTTACCTGTTTAGCTAAAACATGAAGCTAAGACAAGGTATATTAGAATAAATATAAAAAAATAACGAGATCATTGAAACAAGCTTCCACTTGAAGTGACAATTACCCAGAAGGCAAATGACAATAGATCACTGATATGATGATTGCATATCATATTAGAGACATACTTGCATATGTTGACTTTATGCAACAATGAAAAACATTTAGTTACTTTAAAGAATGAAAGTCACATTTGTCCCCTGCCTATCATTCCTTAAAAAACAGATTTTTAACTTCTCCCTTTGATCTGTGTGGCTTTTTAGCAGCACAAAGTAAATCTTACTTGTTACTTATTTCTAAGTTCTCCTGAAGTTCCTGATAATGTGCTATCACACATGTACAGTACCTAAGTTTAGTAACCTTTCCTTATCAATATGATTCCTGAAGGACCTTCCCTTTGTTGAGGTTTAAGAGCCATGTAAAAGCAAGCAGTGGCTTTCAATCTTCTGCAAAGAAACTCCCCCTTTTAAAGCTGGAAATCGATTTATTTCTTCTTTTGACATATAAAGATTGAGTGTATTTTCTAAAATGTAGAGGCACAGCAGGAAAAGAATCTTGATGATACAGAAGAGTTAGTGTTGAAATGCATCATCTTCTTGAAGAGCATTGCTTAGTGCCAGACATGGTGTTCTGTCACATAATGTTTCCTGCGCCTTTTAAAAGGAGTTGGATGCTTAGAAACAGAATTCTTGTTTAAGATCTCATCAAGTCTTGCTGCTCATTCTACATTGAGTCATTATCTGCTGACATATCATAATTATCTTCACAGCAACCAGTTATGATGTATCATTCTAAATCAGGAATAAGCAGCAAAGTGGCAAAAAGAAATAATACTTACAATTTGGTGAAATTGTTCCTTGTGATGCAAGGAATTTAAAATAAGCCAAAAGAAGACAAGGTCAGGAAAACAATAAAAGCTTGATACATGCTGTACTTCTCCGAGCAGAGTATTTTTCAGATCCCTGTTTTTAAATAATTGTAATGTTCATTATAGGAAAGGAATCATGCTATTTCATAAATGGAATTTCCCAATATAGTAACATATTTCACCAAGTGACTTCTAATTTTGATAAAACCAAGCTTTTTATGGGAGAAAATATCCACTAATAGGTAGATAAATACATGATGATTGGCCACATATTTCTACAAATTAGGAACAGTGAGCATATAAACTACAGTTAGCTATTTTGACTGAGTCAATACATAGTTATACGTATTATGAAAAATCAAGTCACTGAAGTGAACAGAATTTTTTTTTTTTTCCAAATTCCTCCTTTTGTAGGAATGGAAGGGCAGAGAGGGAAGGAATGATAGTAAGAAGACGTTTGGTATTTATTGGGTTTAATATTAGTAAGATAGGCTATGAGAATGTCTTGTGGCAGAAGCAGCCAAACTTCTTGACCTTTAAAGCAACCTGTCAATACTCAAGTGACCAAACCAGCTGATCTCTCTAACTGCTGCTTTGCCCCTATGCCATGTGACATTTTGCACCACACCCCCTCCTCTTTCTCTTCATTTGCACATTGTCATCTCCCCATTTAGGTACTGCTGTGTTCAGCTGCAGGGTGTAAGCCGTGGCTGCACTGCCTCCCTTTGCAGGGCTCTGTGGTGCTGCTCAGGTGGGAGCTGCTGGCTGCTGCAGCAACAAGGCATTGTGTGTCTGATTTGGTTCTCTGGTGTTAAGGTCTCCTGCCCCTTGCTCTCTTTATTTCTACATGTATTGTTGTTTCAAATTGGTTTCTTTCTCAGGTCAACAGTGCTAACTTCTTCAATTTCTAGAACGCAGCCCAAAAGTTTGTGTTTGGATTATTTTATAGTGCTTGTGAGTCATGGTGCTTACAGATGTAGTTTGGCTAACATGAGTTTATGGCCTAGTGTCAACTGTCCTTTTTCCTTCCCTACATTTTCTGAGGTTTTATTTTACAGTTAAAAAAGAAGAAAAGGAGTATAATTTGTCTTTCTATTACACTGTTGACTGTTTTGATTTTTACACTTTCCCTGTTTCTATTGAATTATAGGATGAAGTTTGTCCCAAAGCAGATGGTGATCCTGTTCAGCGGTGTGTATGGGCAACTGCTGTTAATGTAAAAGACAAGTTCATATATGTGACTCAGCCCACACTTGACAGAGTTCTCATTGTTGATGTACAGTCTCAAAAAGTTGTACAGGTATTTATTTCTCATTTTTTAAGTTACTATTTAATTTAAACAAAAGAATTTAAGACTTTCCCTCACATTTCAGAAACAGAAATACAGTTATCTTGAGAGTAAACACACTATTTGGAAAAAATCTCACCTACTTTCAACATTCAGCAGCAGTTTCTGTTTAGTGACTGTTCTTCTCAGTAGGCAATTGGGAGGGAGATAACATGAAAATAGCTCTTATAAATATTATTCAAGTAGTTGAGGAAATTATTTCTTTAGGAAGTTTCTGGCTTGAGATACCTTTCACGTGAAAATGAGGATTGGCTAAAATAGAGTCTTATCACAAGAATGTGTCTATCAGTTTTGACAGAAGGATCAGGTTTGGCTACAGAAGGTGGAGGACTGTTTCTCTGTATGCTTTTAGACAGAGAAATTACTGAAAGAGTGAAAATAAACACCACCCTTAGCCAAGACTGGAGACTATGAATTCAAACTTCTTCTCTACTCCTCTTTCTTGACATATTCTGGAGATACTCTGCTTAGTGAAAATAATTCATTGAGTACAAAAGAGAAATCAGTGCTATGCTACAGAGATTAATGCATTCATAGAGATTGTGCAAAACTTGCTGTGGTATGTTGAGCCTGACTGGAGGCCAGATACCCACCAAAGCCACTCTGTCACTCCTCTCCCCAGCTGGAAGGGGAAAGAAAAGGCTTGTGGGTTGAGAGAAGGGCAGGGAAAGATCACTCACCAATTACCATCGCAGGCAAAACAGACTTGACTTTGATAATGAATTCAGCTTGTTTCCCTGAAATCTAAGCAGGGTAATGGGTAGTAAAACAAATCTTAAACACCTATCCCCCAGGCTCCCTCCTTCCTGGGCTTAATTTTATTCCTGAATCTCTGCCTCCTCCCCCACCAGCAGTGAGGGAGATGAGGAATTGGGGGTCAGTTCATCAGTTCACCACCTGTTATTTCTGCTGCTGCTTCTTCCTCAGAGAGAGTATTTTCCCTGCTCCCTCATGGGGCCACTCCTTCATGATCTTCTCCAATGTGAGTCTCTCCCATGGGCTTCAGTTCTTCACAAACTGCTCCAGTGTAGATCCCTTTCCATGGGGTACAGTCCTTCAGAAACAGATTGCTCCAGGTTGGGTCCCCTGTGGGGTCACAAGTCCTGCCAATAAACCTATTTCAGCATAGGTGCTTCCCCCCACAATTTCATGGGTGTTGCCAGCAGCCTGCTCCGGTATGGGCTTCCCATGGATTCAGAGCCTCCCTCAGGCATTCGCCTGCTCCATGTGGGGTCCTCTAGGGGCTGCAGGTGGATCTCTGCTCCATGGGCTGCAGGGTCACAGTCACTTCGTTGTGGTCTTCACCACAGGCTGCAAGGGAATCTCTGCTGGTTGCCTGGAGCACCTCCTGCCCCTCCTTCTCCACTGACCTGGGCATCTGCAGAGCTCTTCCTCTCACGTATTCTCACTCCTCTCTTACCTGGTTGCAAGTACTTCTCCACAGTAACACTTTTAACTTCTGAGCTATGGTGTCCCAGAGGTCCTACTCCACCCCAGATTGGCTAGATATTGGCCAGCAGTGGGTCTCTGTTGGAACCAGCTGCCCTTGGCTCTGTCAGACGTCGGGGAAGCGCCTGGCAGCTTCTCACAGAAGCCACCTGCACAGCTCCCCCTGCTACCAAAAGCTTGTCACACCAACCCAATGCACCAAGGTACAAGGCAGTGCTTATAGTATCATCATATTCATTGGAAACAGGTGTTCTTTAGCTAAATAAAACATGGATTTCTTAAAATTAGAAACCTAATTAAATTGTTAATAAAAAAACCCACTTAAATAGAGCTTTTTTTCATGCCTTTTGCCTTTTTCACTGGTAAATGAAAGAAAATCTTTAATGTATAGATTACCTATTAGGCTCCAGGGAGACAGTACTGTGTCCTTTCAATACTTAAAGGGGACTTATTAGAAAGTTGGAGACAGATTTATTAATAGGCACAGTAGCAATAGGACAAGGGGTAATGGTTTTAAACTAAAAGATGGTAGATGCAGACTAGATATAAGGAAGACATTTTTTACAATGAGGTTTGTGAAACACTGTCAGAGGTTGCCCAGAGAGGTGCAGAAGCCCCATTCCTGGAAACCCTCAAAATCAGGTTAGATGGAGCTCTGAGCAGCCTGATCTAGTTGAAGATGTCCCTGCTCACTACGGAGGGTTTGGCCTAGATGACTTTTAAAGGTCCCTTCCAGTTCAAACTATTCCATGGTGTAAATATACACATGTATTATGTATATGCATGTAAAGTTTAAAAATAAATAGAAAAACTGCAATTATAACATTGCATTAATTTCACAAATTATTTTAATACTTTTGCATACTTGAAACATTTGCTTTCTCTATTCTGTGTCAGCTGACTCTGACATGGCTTCCTCAAAACTTGAACTCTCCAAATGGTGACAGGGACTTATAAAATGTTTTATTCAAGAAGTTAAAAATAAAAAGCTTTTTTTTTTAATTTAATTGACCTCTGCATATTAAAATAGACATAAACTGAATGAGTACTTTTTTGTTTCTGAAAACAAAAATTTTTTTACACCTGGGTTGATATATTACTTCAGGAAGACAAACTAAAAACCCATAGTCTCAACACAATCCACAGATTTGAAGGACTGGAATGTCTGGCAATGTTTTCCATGGTGTCTGACTGACATTCAGGTGTCAGCTTCCTTTTCTACACAGGAGGGATGAAATATCAATGTAATTGCATTTATTAGCATTTAGACTTCAGTGTCAAAAGCACATGATTCCTCTTGAGCTCACTAAAAGTAGGTTTTCATTTAGGTTTTATGGAATAGGTTCATCCATAGGCTCTTCTAATTTGTCTTCAGTTACATTAGTTATTGTTTTAAATATGTATAAATATATATCACTTTACCATTACAAAATGTGTAGAGATACTTACTGCAAAGATGTATGTTAATTAAAAAGTGAAATTCAGTATATTAACCACTAATTTAAAGTACAGCCCTTCCCCAGAAATATGTAAAGCAATTGTGCAGTTTTTGAATGGAGTTAAATTGTTCTATCATAAAAATATTCAAGTTTCTGTAATGAGCTGACAGCCAGATAGACAGAAAGCCTAAGTGTAGCACAGAGCTTTGTGCACTAAGTCTGTGCTACTTAGGAAATATATTGAGCTAAAACAGGATACTCCAGAAGCTTTCATGTTATTCCAAGGGGGAAAAAATCAGTTCCAAAGGAATTTTATTTTGAGGGATAGAGCAAATAAAAGCAATAGCATTGCTTTTCCACTAATTTAATAATATCCAGGTTATGAATTTAGAAAAGTATAGAATTAAATTTACCCCAGATGTGGAAAACTTGCAGGAATGAAAGTCTTGGTTTTGATGGTTCTAGGTGTTTAAGTATTCATAGTAAATTATTTTTCCATTTCACAGTACTTAACAAAGATATTTGGTAAGACAATGTAACTAAGGAATAACAGTTTAACCAGATAAATAAATTAAACCAAATGCGTTACCGTCACTTTTGAACACCTAAATAGATTTTCTACTTTTCATTACTGATCTGAATATTATTTCCTAGGACATGCTTAGCCAAATACATGGGGAAAGTACAAGGGGACTTGCTCCGTGTCCAGCTTACCCATGCCATTATTCAAAACAGACTTAAAACCAAAGCAAAACAAAACAAAACAAAACAAAAACAAAAACAAAAACAAAAAAAAAAAAGAGAAAAGTAACTGTAGCTGCAAACAAAACAAATAAATAAAGCATAAAACCTATATAATCTTTTTACATATGATATAAAACCATAAAAAGTGAAACCACTGTTGATTCACCAATGGGTTTTTGAATTTAAGTTAGGCTAATTTGGAATTTAATGACAAGTCAAGAGATGCTTTGTTTAGCATTTCTTATAACAAGCATGGCTCTGTTTTATCTTTTAAAAATAAACATTTATGTTCTAGCCTTATTTTTTGCAAGCTGGAAGAACTCGCTAACCATTAAATGTTGCTCTACTCATAAGATAGGCACTTACAAAAACATTTTTACAAACAGGAGGCACAGAAGGGAATTTAATTTTCCAGCCAGATCAGTCTATTTTCATTACTTAGAATATTGCCTAGCATAGACAAAAAATAAAGATTTAATTAATTTTTGGAAAATAGAAACAAAGCTGTTCAGAAATGAGAGCATTTATTTTGTTAGACTTCCTTTTTTCTAAAAATCATATTAATAGGGAGGATATTATTTCTATACATGTACATGTGCATGTACCTATTTCTAGTCTACACCTTAAATAAGAAACCATCTGGCAAAAAAAGCACATAGGCTCATGGGAGCAAATGTGGAGATAACGTCATGTTTTGTAAGTGAGAGCAATCTAATGAAACTTCCCTCACAGTGTAAAAACCCTAAGGAAAATTTAGATTTCTTTGAAAGGGCTTTAAGTCATGTAGTGATGCTGTTTTCTGTGTAAAAATAATATTTATTTGGTTTTGCTTATTACAATGTTTTCTCTGAAGTACTACTATACATGTTATTTCTTTCTACTATAAAAGTTAATGTAAAAGGTGTGCGCATATGTGACAACTAGATTTAAGGATGATTTATTTTTATGACAGTTATATTTATCAAAATAAGTACTTTAGAGGATTCTATAGCAGACTAAATTGAAATGTATTGGAAACATGGATGTTGTATCTTTAGAGATATGTATAGAGAAAGACTTTTTGACTTATCCAGGTAATTCTCATTCTAAAGGCAAGAGAAGCATTTTCCTTTCATTTATAAATGCTTGAAAGCAGACATGTCACCTGCCATTGTGCAGGATTGCATAGCAGTACACCTCTAAGTGGGGTGACTTAGAGACTGAAGTAAATGGAGTTGTCATCATTCAGTGCTTGATGTGCTGCTAGCAGATCAGCCTGGTCAGCTGCAAAGAGCTGGGAAAGTCCACTTCAGAGATGCTTGACTCCTTTTTTGCTGCTGGCCTCCCTCTAGGGAGCTGTACGAGCTGTGTCTGACCCTGCAGGCAATTCCTTCTGCTCCTCCTGGCTGTGCCATGACCCCAGCTCTGAACACAGCTGGCAGTCCTCTGGCAGAGCATGTATGGGTCGGACCTTTGTCTGGGGAAGCCAAAAGGAGATTTGACATGCCTTGACAAATTAGCTATCCAACAGCTCAAGTATTATTTTAAACAACTGGTTTTCTAGCGTGCAGCAGAAAAAAGTTACCAAACACAAATGACCTTTTTCAAGGGGTAGCTTGTAATTCTAAATGAGCCAGTGAGCAACCTGGCTTCATTTTCCATTTTCAAAAGGAAAAACAAATTCTGCTTAGATGAAGCAGTCACTTGCAACACCTCAGGAGTGCAGTTAAGTATCATCAGCAGTCTCAGCCAGCCATTAGTGCATTATCTTGAGGATCTATGTCATTAGTTTAAATTAGGTTCACTTAATTAGCCAGCTGGTACTCTCCTTGACACACTGATAAACAAGATGTGCTTTACAGTTCCATAGTTGTAGGACTAAAATACAATTTTCACCTACTTTTCCTTCTTTAATGATGAAAATAATAAAGTAATCCTGCCAATTGTTTACCCTGTGCAGAACATCTCTTAATCAAATACATTGTCTTCCCATTTCCTACCTCTGGAGCCTTCAGTTCCCATAACACAGGAAGTTTAGAGCTCAGCTGTCTAAAATGTTTGTGGTCTCATGAGACAGTTCTCAAAGTTGTAGGAAAAACACTTTGCTTCTGAGCACAAGTCTGTCAAAAGTAGCAACTGTAATTGGAAAACATATGAAAACAATTCTTTCCTATTTCAACAAAATTACACATTTTAACAGGTAGGAAGCTTTGGGTGCAGCAACATCATGTTGGTTTTATGCAGTAACATCTTCCATTAATTCCAGTATGTGGCTTGAGAATACCCTTCCCTTTTTAACCATTTCCCAGTAATTGGTATAGTTTTTTAACCAATACATGTAAAGTGATGGCAGGCAGGGAGGATAAGTAGTTTTTTACTTGATTTAAAACTTTTGTTCTCAACTTCTTAATAGCTTCAGTATAATGTAATTTTGGTGCCAAGTATTAGAGTACCTAATGAATAAAAAACACATTTTCAGCAATTCAGTAACTCTGGATTAATCAGAGGGCTGTTTCAACAATTGATAACATAACTCTTAAATACAGTCTGAAAATATCTGGAAATGTGTATCTACTCATCATTTTCATTCAAGCATATATACTATGTTTCCTTTGAATATGTGACAGAAAGCATGGTTTTCTATTTTTATTATATTTCAGGCAGTAAGTACAGATCCTGTTCCAGTGCAACTACACTATGATAAATCACATGATCAAGTCTGGGTGCTGAGCTGGGGAAACATGGAAAAGAATTCACCAACTTTGCAGGTAAGGTGATCACAATGATGATATGTGAGGAAGTACAGAAAAGTTGAGCCTTTGTGTAATTGCAATGTGTTGCATATTTTCCTTTAAGCATTATTGCTATGAGTCCAGCAGGGGCACAGAAATGATTTTAGGTAAGCAGAAAACAAGTCAGACAACTGACTTCACCAAAAAAGTTAATAATTATTTTCAACACCCTTAGTCAGAACTGACCATGGCAAATTGATAGAAGGATAAATACAGATGAAAGCAGCAACATATTCTGTACTGCCAGTCTTTTGAGAGAAACTGTTGCTGTTTGTGATATTTTTGTCCCTACTTAGAGGATAAACCAGACTTTAGACATATTTCCATTTCATTAAGGTCGTATTGACACTCTGGAGCTGTCAAGCTCTGTCTTTATTGGGTTTTTTTTCTGATGAAAGATATTAAAAATCTTTATTTTTCCCATACCTTGCAGCAGTGACCAACCGAGGGACAGTCTCTAAAGAAACATCTCAAGAAACTGTACTTACCTTACTACTTTTTTATTAATTTCTGTTCCTTATTTATAGCAATCCCCTGAGACTATGATGATCACCTTTATATCACAATTTTAAAAATATTTTTTATTTTGCTTCCTTTTCTTCAGAAGTTAATGGAATTCTTATGTATTTAATATATACTTATATATAAGAAAAAAAAATAAGAGAACTTTGAAAAGCAAAATTAGTAACATTTGAAATCACCTTTTTAGTACCTACAGACTGCTAGTAACTTTGAGCATGCAAGGTAATTTGTGGAAGATTAGCTGCTACTTCTCCTCAGAGGTGATAACTGAGTCAGTTTTACCATATTTTAAAGTGACTGATCATCCTGACTCTCATTTTTAATTACTCTGTAGATAATAGATTGTTTTCTTCTAAAAAAAATCCACTCTTAAATGCATGTATGTGAATAGCATAGTGATTGTTACATGGAAGTGCCTTTTATTCATTCACCCATAAACCTTTGCTTCAGAGAAGGCCCAAGACATTGGGATTTGAATAAAAGTGGTTCATAACCATTTAAGGAATATGTAAACTCAGTTTAGCTTGTTCTTCTGAAATATGTCTGTGCTATGCTGAGTTACCTCATGATTGACAAGAATGGGAGTATGCATAGCTATATGTTCCAGTGGATTTGTTTGTAGCATCTTTTCACTCTGGCTTAAGTGCTTAAAAATTTAATCTCACTCTAAGATCTAGTGTTACAAAAAAGATAAACAAAAAACTTAGTTTAAACTAAGAATTGTTAAAGGATTTAGTACTGTAAATGAATAAATATGGAGTCAGGGGTGATAAAAAGATGGAGGGGAAAAGCAAGTATGAAGACTAAGCCAGACTTTCCCTGGCTACCCCACTCCCCCTTCCGGCTTAAAGTTACAGTGCCCATTCCTGGGAATAAGCAAATGATAGGGAAATGCATAGCATAAAATCACCCCAGGACAGTGGTCAGGTATGTAAGAGTTCTCCGAAATCTGTAATGTTGATCAGCTTTATTCACTGTCACTTGGATTCATTTTCTTGGTAACTGAAAGATAATACAAGAGGAGGAACACAGAGGCAATACTGTATTCTTTCATTCGGATTGAGATTTAATTTCAAAAGAGTCCTTCCATGGTTTCTGATGATGTGACTTTCTGCAGGTGATAACACAAGCCAGCGGGAGTGTTTCTCATCACACAATCCATACTCAGCCTGTGGGAAAGCAGTTTGACAGAGTGGATGACTTTTTCATTCCAGCTACCACCCTTATCATCACCCACGTACGGTAAGTTTTAGCCAAAGGTAGTGAATGTAGGATTGTCTTTGGGTTCATCCAAAGAACAGGTTCTGGCTGTCACAGAACTGGACAGTTTGATCAGCTGGGCTTTAAAAGACATATGGAGCAGAGAAAGAGAGGGTGGGGAAAGCAGGACAACACTTAACACAGGCATAAAGCAGAGCTCTCCCCAAGACCTCTTAGAGGAAAACCTAGTTTTCTTCCTCAAAATACACTAGTAAGAATGTGATATATAATTTTCTTTTCATTTTTTTTTCTGCAGCATTTCTACCTGTAGCAATTGAGTCCTGCAGTCTAGGATTTTTACATCTAAGTATTGCATTAATGTGTATTAGTAGTTTGTGTTTTTGCAAGCTGACACAGATCCATTTCATGTCAAGCAGCTCTGCCAACAAGTAACTCCATTCTTTATTCAGATATTCCAAATTCAAGTTGCTATAGAAATACCTTCATTAGATGATCTTAACTGTCATCATTCCATTTTAGCAAAAATCTCAAATTGCAGGTGTAAATAGGCATCTCTATTGAAAATAAGATAATTTCTGACTGTAGTGAATGGTAGTCTTTTAAATGTGTAAACATGCAATTTAGGATGATTTTACAATTGATTTCAGAATTTTCTCTATATGTGCCTGTGAAGAATCTAGTCTTCTGTATCAAAGAACATTTGATTTCTTCCAAAGACATTGTTGATGTAAGATAATTTTTTTTTTATTTCATACAAAACTCGTAACTAACAAGTAAGTTAGCAATCAGCCATACACAATTTAAAAATAAATTCTTAAATTAATACAATTGAATAATAAATTGACTCTAAGTACCATTTTTATCATATTTCTTGAATTGAGTAGACAAATTCCTGTTGTGTCCCTGAAGTAATCTGCAGTCCTTGCATTCAGCCTTAGGAAAACATTAAATATTTTTGCTGTATTTCGAACAGATATGTGTTGTGAGAACGAAAGTTACTGCTTCTAAACTAACAAGTACTAGAGGTACTGTCCAAACAGAACTGATATTTAGATACTTTAATGTTCAAGTAAATAGGAAAACAAAAACATGGAAAGGGATAAACGCCATACAAGGAGGGGAATCAGGACTGGGAAAAGAAAACTAGGGCCAGTCCAAAGCTACTGTTGGATTCCTCTTGTCTAACTCAAACTATTTTAAGTTGATATTTTGCACAAATAGGTCAAGTAGGCGCTTCCTGCTTTGCAGCTTGAGTCACAGTTACCTTCAGCTGCTGAGTCATTTCCCATGTCCTATGTGAAACTGAAGAGAAATGGGATTGAAAGAATAAAAGGAAACCCACAGGAATAAAAAGGGTATGAAATTAATTGAACATTGAAAGAATGGAATCAGATAAGTGACTGTAGATATATAATAAACATGTACCTTAATTCAGGCATAGTAAAATTGTTATTTTTTGTTTGTTTGTTTGTTATGGGGAGGGGGGGTTGGTTTGCATTCACATACAGGATAAAGACCAAAAGAAAATTCCTGGTCTGGCAAAAAGCCTGCAGTAGTTTGTCCACTGCTAAAACCATAGATTTGGGGGGTTAAAGGAACAAAATCAGTTTGGTTTTACCAAATCATGAGCTTACTGGAAATGCTATTAATTCTGAGTGTCGTTTCTAAAAAAGGAAAGAAAACCCCCACTATGTAGACAAATAAACTGCTTTTATTAAAATGTATTCTTCAAGAGCTGTTTATGTTAATCAGTGGTTGAAGAATTTGTCTTCCATAAAATGCCTGGCCTGCAAGTACCTTGATTTTTTTGTTTAAATAGGAATGCACTATGTGAGCAATGTTACAGGAAAGATTTAAAATTAACTGTATTAATCAAATTAGTAGTGACGTAGAAAAACCCAGTCTATTAAATTTAATGTCACCAGTCAACAAAAAAACCCCACTCAATTACAGCATGTGTTTCTTAAGAATGTTAGGCAACAAACATAAAGCTTGAGTTTATTATTCTTTGGAGTATACACCAAGCAGGGGAGCAATACATGAGTGTGAATGGCAAAAAACAGCTATAAGGGAAATAACCCCATGGGCTAAGTTGGCGGGTGTAGTTATTTGCCCAAGGGCCGGATTTGCTCTTTGTCAGAAATCAGTTCCCTCTGACCATGCACCACTAGCCCTTTCAGAGAAGTGATGGCTTTCTGTAGCTAGGTGCATTTGTCACCTGTAAACTAAAATTTTGAATGATGGAGTAGAAGACAGTGTGCATGGCTTACCAAATTAGCATCCAGAACCAAGCACACTGTCCAAATAAAGGCAATTGCAAACAAAAAAAAGCCATATTACTTAAAAGCAATAATTAAGTTTTGTAACACAGCTAGCACAAACCATCTGATATCATCTACAGTACATTACTACCTATAGCCTATTCTGTCCAATCGGTTGGCTTGTTAACACAGAAACAGACGTAAAGGCAAATAATTTAAAGCTATAGTGAGTCATTATTTTTTTCTTTTTTAGTAATACCTAAAATGGTAATTGCTAGTAGTACATATAAGTATTTAACATTTGTTGTGAACTAATTTTATTTAAGAAGTGATGGAACTATACTTTTGCTTAACCTAGGCAAGTTATTTTTATATGTGCAAATCCAAAAGGGCTGCTCATTATTAGAAAAGAAAATTCCACACATTTTAATACCCTTTTAGGCAGCAGATAATTTAGGACACACTTCCTCCAGATCAGACATTTGAAGAGATACTACAAATTTTGGTCTCAGGTAAACAGTAATTCATTCCAAGGGAAAAAAATGTTTTCTTATATTTTTCCTACCACTGATTGAGTTAATATTTGGTTGTACTTATCACACAGCAGGAGTCAGGGCAAATAACCTTTTGGTTTGATAACCAGCAGGTGTAACATTCATGCTCTGATCAACTGTGATGTCCTATCAAAGCATCAGCTAACCAAACTAGGTAGGCACGAGCCAAAAGAAATAGAGGAAAACCAGATGAATTTCTTATCTTTAAACTTTCTTTTATAATTGGTGGCTAGTTGATATGTGTACAGAAGAGGACTAGAAAAGAAACTTTACCATTCGGGAGAGAAAAATGTGGTAGGTTCAGTACCACCAGTTAGTTTTGGGACATTAGGAAGATGTCTCCCCGTCTTTTATGTTCCAGTAATACTATTTCCTCCCACTACTGAGATGAGGTAGAAACAGTTTTATGCAAATACCATTAGGAATCAAATAATGTTCTGTCTGTAATCCTTTTGTATCTGCATTTATAAATCTACATATGTGTGTGTGTTTGTATGTATTTATATAGAAAAGAAAATATCTCTTAGTTTTAGTGAAAATATACTCATTATCTCCCTAATAAAGTGTAAAGCAGCCCCACTGATGTTTCCAGATAGCAAATCCATGGTTGTTCAGAGCGTCTCAGCCACAGATAGATCTGGCTGGCATCCCATTACAATGCTTTAAAAATATTAGTGACTTTTTTGACAAGACTGGTTCACCTCCTGACTCTAAGGGAGGAATTACCTCATGCCTCTGAGCATTCCTTCATGATGGAAGTAAATTTCCTTCCTTTTCTCACTGAGCAAGCTCAGAGTTTAGAGAAAGTCAGTTTCCCATGAGTTTTCATGTGTTTCTTATGCCAGCTAATTGTAGTGTAATGCACAACAGATCTTAATCTTAGAAAAAGAGGCTATGACTCAAAACAATGTGTCATATCATTAACAATAAATAGTTATTGTTAGAAAGAACACTGAAAGAAGTTTGCTCAGTCTTGCTGTTGGAAATCTGAAGATTTTAAAGGAAAGAAATTATATATTCACCTTACCTACCTTGAAAAATAGCCCGTCCTGCTATTATCATTGGCTGTGCACTCACTGTTAATATACTTTGAATTATACCAAAAGAATGATTGAATGTAAAGCACTGTTTTTCATGCACACTGTCATGCCTATATTTTCAGTACACACAGCTTTTGAAAAAATCTCCCCCTCTCCCCAGTTCTGTTGAAAAATTTTCAGACACCAGGGCCACAAAAGTAGGTAGGATGAGGTCTATTACTCTGTAATAAATGGTACAAATCCCAAGGTGTTTTTCTTCAGTTATTTCTGAAGCCTTTTCCTTTTGTAGATGCACCTTAGAAGAACTGGGTTTTCAATATTTGTCCTTATACATTTACTAAGAAGAGAATTTTATTCAGTGAGCTATTTTTGCTCCAAAGCAATTCAGGACAACCAATGATCTTGTCCTTAATTGTCTGCTAATACCACTCCTTATCATAAAAATAGACATTTGCAATTAGTATGTGGGATGGTTGCAGGAAGATGACTTGTACAATACTCATGAAAATATATTCTTGGAAGCCTAAGGAGCAAAAGGGCTGATTATTTGAGCTCCAGTGTTCATAAATCGAAGTGAACAAAAGATAATTGGAATAAATTAAGGTCTTTCACTACACTCTGTAAAGTGTTTCAAAAGCAGTATTAAATGACCTCACTGTAATGAATTAACTCTACCTTTTTAGATGTTTTAATCTTTGAGTAGTGTTTTAAATGTCCTACAGTTATCTGACCTAACAAGTGGAAGAACAATCAATCAACTCACTGGTGAGATGGCTCAGGATATGAATAGAGTTACCATATCCTGTTTGAGGTTTTTTCTCTCTTTTATGCCTCTGTTGTGTATGGTAATAGGGGAAGCAGTCTTTGTAAAATTACACTTATTCATTTGCACAAAACAATCCAAAAACTAAGCTTTTCTTTAAGATGTAATTGGAATGTGCTGCCAATGCATTCCTGTGAACCTTGTTAAATGAAA
>VYZT01029360.1:0-36593 GCA_013400735.1 Pomatostomus ruficeps | reverse complement strand
TTTTTTTGTGGGACTTTGCCAACATTGAGATATTTTATGTTTGCCAGCTGCCAGTCTCAGTTTGGAAAGCATAGCTTCCTCACTTAGTGATGCAACTCCATAGGCATAGCAAATTATGTACACGTTTGGCAAGCAGCTTTGAAAAAAAAAAAAAAAGGAAAAAAAATATGTATTCTATGCCAAGAAATGTGAACACTTGCAAAAATACGGTAGTTTATCAGAAGAAAACAGTTTCCCCTCCTGTTCCCCTTCTAAGGATTTAGCTGGAGAATGTTCACCTGAGCAATCTAAACTCTCAACATTCCAGAGGTAAAGGGGAGGCGGGAGAGAAAGAAAGCACATTATTCTGCATGGTGAATTCCTGCGCTATAGCTTCTCCCAGCAAAGAGAGCACCATCGCTCGCCAACAGGGTAAATAACCCAAGCCTTGAGGAGGTAAAATCGGTTTAGAGAGTGCATGCTCACTATTGCTGTCCTTAGAATGAAGGATACTTCAAAGTTGGAGGCCTCCTTCGTTACCAGTGCTTGGCTACCCCCTGCTGGGCTGTCACGGCTCAGACCCTTCTGTACCATTAGGCAGCCACAGCAAAGCGCCCCAAACACACCAGGTTCATCACTGGGGTAAGCTTCCTAAACCAAACCAGGCTGCGAGGCTTTACTCCTGCTCAGTACTGAAAAATGACACGGCCCGGTCAGCTGAGATTACAGGGATGGCTGGGCATCGTATCGCAAGCCTCTATTTTTTATATTATGCGTGGATTTATCATAGACTTCCCCCAAATTCTAAATCATAACACATTTGAGGAAACAGTGGTATACTCAAGAAGCAAATGAGACCCTGACACATGAATATCCTGAAAACCAAATATTTTCCTAGTAAGTATAGAACTCTAAGGCAGCAAATTTCCTTTCCAATTCTGTGTAAGCTGGATGAGCACATCTGAAGCACTTTCCTCAGCTTGCTTTAAAAGCATTCCTCAAATACAATTCAGAACAGAAACTCCCAGTACAAAACCCTTATTTATGTATTTTGTGGATAAATTTAAACAGGAAAATGTGCTGCAAGATGTGTTCAAATAACTAATAGTTCCTGTAAACCAAAAATATATTAAAAAACAGAAAAGTGAAAAGAAAAAGATTAGTTGTTTTAAGCTATAACACAGCTGTATGCAACTAAAGCCAGAAACATGTGAAATTAAATTGGATTTTGGGGCAGGGGGTGGGGTAGTGTGCAATGGGGTTAAGTTTACTAGTAATTCAAATCCTTTTTTCCAAGTTGCAAGATGTTGTTACTGACACTTTTATTTTTCTTTCATTCTGTTTATTTTTGTGAACAAGGCAGAAAAGAAATTGTTATTTGAACCATATTAACAGAGGCTACATGTGCTGGCTTAGGGTTCTTGCTTAGCCATTTACTGCTTCTACGTAGCAGAAGGGTAAAAAGAAAAGGCAAATATCCTTTCAAATATTTATTAGTGTCACATAAATAGCAGAATTCTATTTAACAACAGATTAATAATAGGCTGAATTAGTCTCTAACATCTTTGATTTATAAATACTGGTAAGACACTGTCCCCCTTGTTCCTTTATCTAAATAAAGCATGTGTAGCAAGCAAATATTTCCCTTGTGTTACCACAGGAAAAGGGAAGAAGTTTTCATGAAACAGAGTTGTAAAGGGATCATATTACTGAACTAGAGTCACATCTCTTCTCTAAACTGTTGTCCTTTATGCTGCCTGTCCTCTGCAAGAAGAGAAATGGCAGCAGCAGACTTTGAGGTGGGAGGGGGAAGACAGGATACTGTGTCTGTCTGTTAGTCAGCAGGAGCCGTCAGCTAAAGGGGATGGGTTAGAATCCATAGTTCTCAAAATCTAGACAACTAATCTATTTTTTTCTCCTATATTTAGATTCTGGTTTGTTCTCAGGACACATAACCTTTTCAAAGGTTCACTCCTGAAAGGACAGAAGTGCAAAAAAATAGTATTTCAAAGCTAGAGGCCAACAAGGAATAGAGGGATCCAATCCTTCAACTGACACTATTGACAGAATGCCTTTGCTTTACTCAAAATGGCTTTGTCTCTGCTGCGGATCTGTTTACAATTTATTTGAAAGCAGAAGGCACTTATTTAAAAACAGAACCAGAACCTATCACTAATGTGACAAGTTTTCGACACACCTCCAGCCCAAGCTTTCTCTCTGTGGTTTAGCACTGACCATACATTGCTAGAAAATGAACAGGGCAAGGGAATCATTCAGCAAGGTGTCTAGAGTGAAAGTGGATGGAAAGACATACCTATTTCCTCCAGACTGAGGACCAGGGAAGAAAGTGATGGGCATCCCCACTCCGTCCTGTCCTGCAGTCCTGGCTTTGAAGTGGGCAGACCTGGAGGAAATTTCCTGTGTGCCATGGGATACCACCACAGCTCACCTCTGAGCTTTTCCTGAGAGTTCCTGCATCTCATCCCAACAGAAAGCTAGGAGTAGACTGGGATGCACATCCAGATCTCAAAGCTAAGTAACACTGGCAGTTGTCAGAGTTTACCTTAAATATTCCATAGGACTGCATCCAGCCTTCGGTTTCAGTGTATGCCCTCATCATCTTCACACCGCCTCATCTTCACATCTGCGTTCCTCTTCCAGCTCTCTCAAACACCACCTTTCCTGCACCATCCTCCATGGCCCATTCCAGATTTTTCTGTCATGACTTTTAGTGGCCCAGTCCTGTGTTTCCAAGACTCCACATAGGGCTACCTATCATTTCTTGTAGGCTGAAATTGCACAGATCTTTCCTGGAGCTACACAAACTAACTGACGTCATCTCTAACCTCAGTTACCCTTCTGCTAGTCTGCTAGTAGCGTTTCTCCTCAGCTTCTGTCCTAGCTCATTTGCAGACATCTTTTTCTGGAAGGTGCTAAAATCTTCTTGGATTTGTCAGGCACTGCCTAGCCACCCCACTCACATTCATAGCCACCTAGATTCTCTGATGAAATCTCAGCATGACTGTACGGCTTTCCATGTGAAAACCTGTGAGTAGCATTTTCTTACAGCCTTCCTTGTGATAAGTGAAGAATGCAATGGCTAGGCTATTTGGGAGAAACTGGAGAATTCCAGGCATTACTCCTACATCAGCTATAGATATAAGCAGAGGAAGAACATGAAAAATGTGTGGAATATATGGGACATCAGGAAAGAGTGAGAGAGGAGCTAATACAAAAACTGTCTACTTTGGATGAATCAGTAGTGTCGATTATTTTATATCCGAAAGGTTTCAGTTCAAACAGTGTGAATGATCCAGGCTATAGGATCAGTAAAATAGCAGTTGCAGATCGCATCTCTAAACACCAGGAATATGCTCCAAGGGAAGCCATTGCTATTCCTCTGCTCCCAACTAACATGTCCCATTGCAAATTGCAATAGGTATCACCACAGTTCCCAGCAAAATCAATGACTTGTGGTGACATGATTCATTTCTGGTTCTAACATCTGGCTGGAATTTTACGGATACGAAGTCTGTGATTTGTACAAACAATTACTTTAGAGAAACAAAAATCTTTGCAATTCACCATGTCATAACCAAACCATCTGTCCAGCAGGCCACTACGGGATCATGTGGATAGAACAGAAGGCAGAAGGTGGCCCATTTTGTCCAGTATGTTTAGTTCAAAATATCTGCTTTGGTCTTCATCATCAATAACAGGAGTTTATTCACATTACATTGTAAGTTCACTAGAGACCAATGTTTTTCTCCTGCCAACTGAATTATATCCATACCTTAACTGTCAAAATTGTAAGCTAAAAAGTCTAACTACTGAAGCTTTGTCTACCCTACAAAACAAAGGAAATCAAGACAGCTGAATGTAAGAGTTAGTATTTTATGTGCAATCCAGTATGCTGCATGCACAAGTGTTACTAATAACATTCCTTCATTTTTCAAAAAACTGGAAGTACTGGATATATGAAATTATGTTTCTTTTAGCCAAAGAGAAGGCAAATCCCAGAATATGAATGTTCAAGTCAAATCAAAAGCATTTAGATCCTATCACAAGTTCAGTTTCTTATATGAATGTGAGTAACTCAGTGTACATATGGCACTCTTGCCAGAACAAATTAATGTTGAAAGCTGAGACATGAGAGACACCTTCCTTAGCCAAGTTGTGACTACCCTTGCCTAGAGCACACTGTACGTGGCATTTAAAAGGGTCTGCCCCACAGAATGAGCTTTCCTGTGTCATGTTCCCAGAGAAAACAAAAAGATGAATGGGCAGCAACATAAACATAAGCCTTGCTGAGAAGGCAGCATTTTAGATAACATGTACTATGTCATTCTGGTACCCCTCACTTGGAAAAACACAGGCTTGAAACATATTATGTTAAGATTAGAGTTTGTTCTCAGATAGTTTTAGCATAATCAAATAAACACAGAAAGCAGGGTGACCTTAATTAAAAGGTCATTTACATTGTATGTCCTGCCCTTAAAGCAGGATGAGCTGCACCATGTTATTTTTGACAGATATTTGTTTAAGCTGCTCTTCAAACTCTTCAGTATAGATTCAGCAATTTGCCCAGACAATTTGCTACACCACATAGCTGTGCCTGCACTCCATGAAGCAGCACATGATGGCTTCGAAAAGATTCCAAAGGTCTTAGAGGCTAGTAAAACAGGAAGAGTAGGAAAGGTCAAAGACTGTGTCCTAGCTGGGTAAAATGAAAGAGTATTTGTTATTTATTAATTATGTTATGAAAGCAAGCAAAGCCCCAGGGGTGAGCTCTGCACTCCAGTGTCCAAAGCTCTGCCCAGTGACAGCATTCCAGGTAATAAGCGCACCCAAGTGAAGAGACATTTATTCAAGGTGATACAAAAGCAGCCTCTATCATCACTCCGCAGACTCTTCAACACTCACAGCAAAGTGCATGAACAATCTATATAATAATAATAATAATAATAACCTACATCTGCAGTTCAGTGACCAACCTCTGTGCAGAGCTGAGGGTGCTACACACCACAGTCATACCAGAGCAAAGGAGCAGCCTGTGCTGTCCGGCTTTTTAGCTCAGACAGAAATAAACTCAGGGCAACTTCCACGAGTGTGACAGAACTCATTAAAAAATGTAGTCTAGAGAAGGTGTTTGATTTTAACTTCATACAGATTTGCAAAGTTAAGAGATCCTTTAATAGGCCATGTAGTTTCACATTTTTTTTTTTCTACACTAAACAACAGATTTCAAAGGCATAAAATCTCAAGGATTTTTTCTGAAATATTGGTAATGCTAAGCCAGAAAAAGGTGCCATGGCGACACTCTGCTCACCAGAGGAACAACTTATGTCACATGTAAAAATCAGGAATTCCTCTTTTTTCCCTGATGCCTACTAGCACACTGGCTGGCACATGAGCAAACCCGCCAAGAGCAATGTGTTGTCCAATGTAATTTTCATCTTCCAAAATGACTTAGTCTGACTTTTCATGCCACTCACAATTTATTTCATGATATGCACAAAGGTTTCCATGAGCAACACCCCTCTCCAAGGCATTGGAGCTAATACTAAAAAAGGCTTCAGCTCACCCATATACTGAGGCCTGGCTGCGGCACACCAGCAACTGTGTGGTGAGAAGGTGTTTTCAAAGGGCTGTCCTTCAGGAATTAGGGACATATTGTGTTGGCAATAACACTACCAAGCAGAGAAGGCAAGATTACTACCTGGATTGCACATTTTTTATACCCAGGTGCACAGCCTGAATTTTTTTTTTTCTTTTTTTCCTCCTTTTTTAGACACCTGCAACTTGCTTTTCTATTGACATAGTAATAGAGGAGTACACTTTAACTTACTCTTTTTCCATAAAGCAGATGTCTTTTCTTGTGAGAATTGGCATATTTTTACCCTTAGAATGATCTCTGCTTTTATATGCCTAATTAAATTTTAGCGGTCCCTTGCTTAAATAAAGATTTATTAGCTCTTAAAATCGTAGCATAATTCTTCTCCCACCTACACCCTATCCTTTAATGTATTTACAAGCAGACTGGCTTATCCACTATAAAAAATAAAGTTGATGATTTAATATTGTTATGTTATTGGTGTCAATTACTAAACTTCACAATAGAGCCTTCTGAAGATACTACTCTTTAACCCTGGAGCTGTCAAAACACTTGAAGAAAGAGAAGCTGTAAGTCTTAGAGATCAAGTACTCAAAAAAGTTCAAATAATAGAGGCAATCAGCAAATTTCAGCCCCATGTTCGGACTCTGCCATAGCTGTGATATCAGCTGACACATCATCAATTGAAGGAATCCAGGGAATTATTTTAAGGAGCTGAAATTTTCATCATCAGAAGCACATAGTTATACATTTCTTCTCATTTCTCCTTGTGAATGAGAAAGACAAAACCTGTATATAACACTTTTGCACACATAAATTTCTATATACTGACAGAAAGACAACAGTAATACAGTAAAGTACTGTGTTTGCCAAACTATTGGAAATAATTTCTTTATAGTTCTGCGGTTTGGGTTTTGGCTTTTTTTAAAAACTCATTTATTCTCCGGCATTAGAAGATTAGTAGTTTGTTGGTCTTTCATTAGTTTTACTTTATTACAGTCCTGCTTGCTAAAATATTTACACCACAGGGAATATCCTTTTCACCAAGCTGTAAAACCTCACCTCTCTACCCTGCACACTGAGATCTTTGCACTTTGTAAACACCACTGCTACAAGCAATTGTGTTCCATGTGTTTGTCAGATTGCATCAGGAATGCTAAATTTCATCTTCCTGCTATAGTTTTAATATCATTCAGCAAAAACTACAGCTTTTGGTAATTTCAAATACATTTTAAGTGCAAGAGATGACTCACTCATTTAATTTCACTCTTCTAGGCCAGATTCTCTTTCAAAAGTCAAAAAAACCCGATCACTCAAAAATATCCAATATATTCAGTCATATAGCTGGCCTCACTAATAAATCAGCATACAAAATCCCCTCTTACTGAAATTTGTCACAGTAAACATCAGAAGTTTACTTGTAAGTGAAACTAATAGGAAACTGCCTTGTTGTGTAATTTGCACACGTGTGCCCAAACATACATGTGCACACACACCCCATCCATAGCTTTGCACTTTTCCACATATCTGCTATATGTTCAAAGAGCAACTCGCTAGAGCCAGGATGCCATCAAAATCTGAAGCAGACACGAGTGAAAAAGCCGGGAAAACTTCAGTTTTATAATAATAGTGTTTTAATATCAGTACATGTTGTTCCTCTACCTTGCACTCTTTGTTACAGCCACCAACTGCTGACAGTAGCTCTGTTTTTCATACATGTATGTCAAGGTCTATACAATCTGTTAAATGCATTTATAGATGCTACATGAATATACACAAGTCAAGATGTGAAAACTGCTGTGACCAGCAGCGACATTGCAAAGGCAGGCACTGTGGTCAAGGCTGGGCTGAAGGGGCACATGTCCTCTGCATCCAGGGCTGCTCTTCAGGCAGCCTTTGGACACTGCCTGGATGCAGAAAACCCTGCCTGATGAAGAGGACAGGCACACATACATTCAAGACCAGGATTTATCTTCAGAAGCCAAACTGGCCACATCTACCTGGATTTGATACCATTTCTGGATTCTCTCTGGCACTAACTCCAAGAGGAGTACTCCAGGAGTAGGAAAATCTAGTCAACACCATTACTGACAATCCTGAACAAGTTGCTGTTTCACTTGTTTGGAGAATGTAAAATTCCCAGTTGAGGAACTATGTTACTGATCTGAAGATATTTAGGTATTTAAAGTGCTAAGACCCTCAGAGACATTTACACAAAAGAACATCAAATGAAGCAATTCTTGAATATCAGTCAAGTGAAGAGGAAAAAGAAATCTCTAATTCTATCTCAGTTTTCCTTCTCTGTTTTTGAGGTACAGGTAACAGTATCTATTCAAGATGGATAAGTATGTAGCATATACATATGCTATTTTCTTATGCCATTATCTACAAACCCACCATGGAATGCCTATACAAAAAAAATCCTCTGAAATAATTGTTTCTGCAAAGAATTGTTCTTCTATAGGATCTTGGCTGCCAGGCAGGACAATACTGTACTTCCAAGAATGGACACAAATGTATTGCCCTAACAACAGTTTCATCTCTTAATATCACTGCATATATTTCATTGCTGAAGAGCTGATGTTTCAGATGCTAAGAACATGGGAACAGCAACAATATTGAATCAAACAGCAAATATTTATATCATTTGTCCCTGCAAAACACCACTCTAATGGAAGGCCTCTGCTGCTCGATAACCAGGCTGAGATGTTCACAGGAGTCATCCAGTTCCTAAGAAATTCCATAGGAATTATCACTGAAGTCTTTTTAATTGCTGTTTTTTAAATCCAAAGCAGTCACTTCAGGAAGCAGAAGGTCATGATTTCTAATGGTATCTCCCAGATTTTCCTTGCTTCCATGGCTTTAGCACCCCACCCCCCACACAATATACCTATGCAAACCCCGAACATTCATAACTGCTGCACACCTTGTCACATGTACATGTCACTGGTGGCATCTGTCATCTCAGACTGCACATATTCCACTTCAGCTTGGTAGACATACCACTGCTGCTTACAGAGGGCATGGAAGCTTCAGAGCAGCACAGGCTGGAGAAGGAAAAAACAAAACAAACAAACAGCACCACAAGAACCCACCTAACACCCTCCAAAAGGTGAATCAACTGTAAAGTGAAGGAGCCATAGGTGCAGCTGGCCTAGCTGGGTATCTCCTAGAAGTATGAAGTCCTTCCCCCAGCTAATCTGAGCAGACAGTAACCCTCAAGTGGAACAGCATCACTCCATGTTGACACTGAACAGATCGTCTCAGCAGATGAAAGGAGAACTGGCTATTAATGAAACTCACATAGCACTGAGGGGAATGACATAGGGAAAGACTGACAAGAGGTATAGGGGAAGAAAAGAAAGAACAGAAATCAGTGGAGGAGACTGGAAGACACAAGTCATGGTTGTTCTTAACCATTACAATCAATGCTGTTCCAAATTTATGAGACTATAGTACTAAGCACACAAACATAACAGAAAGATATGGGTACATACACACAGTCCACATTTCAACTCAGTGGGGGAAATCAAAAGGTTTTTTCCAATGTTCTCCCAACAGTCATTCCAGGGAATGAGAGGACACCTGAGCAGTTTCACCAATTGACCATAACTCAAAATCGACTTCTGTGTCTGCTGAAGTGAGATCACAGAGGACACATGTAAAGGGGTAAGAAAGATGCATTGCAGGATATAGCCCTTTTCCATCCACCCATAAAGGCCCCACTACATGTTCTCATTTCTGTCTTCTTTATAAATCTAACAACAGAAATAATGATTGTATTATTCAGATTCTGTCTAGAGGAATGAAGTCCCCAAACTTTAATATCATCCCATTTAAAACACTCCTTTATTTTTGGTGCAGTTTCTTGTGCAATGCACCACAGAATTAATCTAAAACAAATCCTCCAAATGTAGTAAAAGTCTCATGCAGCATCCTCAGGACTCCCCCATTTGCTTGTAAAATTACATTAAATGACTTTTTGAAGAAGTGAAGAAGAAGGAGCTGCTGCTGGGACACTTAGTCTATCAAAACACAAATAATTAATGGTTGAAAATACGTTTTGTTTAATAATTGCTGTTCTTCATTAGTGTGAACCAAGGACACAGACTATCTGAGACAATAGCATCTGCACCCCATATTTCATTATCACCAAACTTCACATTTCACACAAAAGCATAGCTAGCAAAGCCTTACAGCTTTAATTAGTTTCTGCCATAGCTGTGAAGGTCAGCCAATTATTGTGTGTGAAATTTCAATATGAAGCGGCTGAATTGAAGACAGCATTGCAACATTGTGAAACTGCAATGTTGTAAATCTAGCATGATAGAAGCTTTTTTTCAAAAAAAACCCACTCACAAAATAACATAAATTAATCATCAGGTACGCACAGCTTCAAGGCTTATTGGCTAATTTAACATGTGTTAGAGGGGGAAAAGAAAAGGTAATTTTTGATAGTGTATTATGCTTTGCGAGGATTCTTCTTATCAGTGTCACCAACCATGACAAAACACTTAGTTGGGTCCTTATTTTTATGAGGAAAACACAGGGGTTTTGTGGGATTCAGAGTCCTACTGTCAAAAGAAAACAATAACATCGAGCAGATGCACTTCAGCCATCTAGAATGAGGGTCATGAGATGTACAGCATGCTCTGAAAAACCAGGTCTTTCAAAAGTTGGTTCATTTAGGCTAAAGCCTCCTGGTTGGCTTTGGAATATCTTGAGCCAAGTGTTTTACATGTACATGTGTGTTAAAACATATATAAGAATTTGAATGCAAATGATATCCAAATAATCTATGCCCCAGCTGGCATGGAGGAAGTAGTAAAGGATGAAAAATGATGCACATACCCCTGACCCAAGACACAGCCTCTTTGCACATGCCATTCTTGCTAAGCACGAGTAATTTATGCAGTGTGTTGTGCTCTGGGATTACAGATGTGCAGAAGGTGTAGGCTGAACCTTGAATGCATTCAAGGCCAGCCTTACTCTCAAATCTGGACACTGATTGTTCACTAAACAGAAATATCTTTTGCCTGTTTCTTTGTTGGTTTGTTNATGCATTCAAGGCCAGCCTTACTCTCAAATCTGGACACTGATTGTTCGCTAAACAGAAATATCTTTTGCCTGTTTCTTGGTTGTTTTTTTTTTTTGATAGATGAAAACTGAGTAAATTTTATCATTTTTTGCAGTGAACAGCGAGACCTTCAAAGATACACTTGAAGTTCATTTTTATATTTGGGTACCACAAGATGACACATTGAAGTCAAATAATAATAATGCTGCAATGGTTCTACACCTCTAGCTCCAGTGAGCTAACAAGACCTGTCCTTGATTATAAATTTACAGGTGAGATTCACTGGGTTCCAATGGAGAAAAAAAGGAGGGCACGAAGCTTAGGGATTGGATATATTTTGTGTATTGTTCCTATGTTCAAGACCTTTTTTCCTTAAATGAAATGATCCTGACAGAAAATATATGCAAACTCATTTTTAATCTAGCCTGGGACAGTACATGCAGCTCTTCTAAGCACCATAGTTTTATTCATGTGGAAATACCTGCATGTTCGTATGTATATATGCACATCACAACCAATTCCCCCTTCCTGTGTCCCATTTCTTTTGCTGCCTTTGGGAGGACCAGGTAAGTGGTTGTGCAGAGCCTCTGCAGATAAAACAAAACTAGCAAGGCTGTTTCACTGCTCAGATTCTCTCCTGACTTCCTTCTTTTCTGGCACAAAATACATTTGCAGCCATAATGTGACTCACAGCAGTCATTGCCAGAGTTATTTGTTCTTTCTTTTTTTAAAAAAAAATTAAAATGCATAGCTAGCATTAGATACTCAAGAACATTTGAAGCCTGCTGCATCAATGCCTATATTCCTGGAGTTATCAAAATCCCCAATTTTTGGTTACCAGAGAACTGTATCCTGGGCTGCATCAAAAGCAGCCTGGGCAGCCAGTTCAGGGAGGTGGTTCTACTCTCAGGATATCCCACCTGGAGTCCAGATCTGGAGGCCCCAACATAAGAAGCATGTGGACCTACTGGAGGGAGCAGAGAGAAGGGTCACAAAGGTGATTAGAAGGATGAAGCACCTCTGCTATGAAGACAGCTGAGAGAGCTGGGGTTGCTCAGCCTGGAGAAGAAAAGGCTGCTAGGAGACCTCTTTGTGGCTTTCTAGTACCTAAATGGGGTCCAAGAGTGCTGGTGAAGGACTTTTAACAAGTGCATGGAGTGACAGAACAAGGAGGAATGGCTTTAAACTGAAAGAATAGGGTTAGATTAGATATTTGGAAGAAATTCTTTACTGTGATGTTGGTGAGAACTGCCACTGATTGCCCAGAAAGATTGTGGTTGCCCCAAGCCTGGACGTGTTCAAAGCCAGGTTGGATGGGACTTTGAGAAACCTTGTCTAGTGGAAGGTGATCCTGCTCATGGCAGGGCAGTCAGAACTAGAGGATCTCTAAGGTCCCTTCAAACCCAAACCATTCTCTGATTCTGTAATCATAACCTAAATCATAGATTATTTAGAATTAAAACCATCACCGTGATAAACATGTGTTTTTCCAATCTCTTGAATAATCCGTTAACTAAACCCAGCTGAAAGAGAGATTGCAAAGTAGTTGATAATTTGTTTCCTGCTTCACTTTTTTCAACATCACCAAATAAATCCATGCATGGAGAAGAAAGTGAAAAAAAAAAAAGTTCTGTTTAGTTTGCATTGACATAACAAGACTGATGTCTTCTAACCAACAAAGGCTGAGCTGGCTAGAACAGATATGAAGGGTAAATTAAAAACAAAATTAAACATAATGGAGATCCAGATCAATTCTACAAAAGAAAAAAAATGAGCACAGTCTTACAGTTACAGTTAAGAGCCAGATGTTTTGTGGTACCCTGAAATACTCTGCTCCAATTCCAGAATCTCAACAGTGCTTCAAGGAGGTCTGGGAGTCTGAATTCCATTTCAGCTGTGGCCTAGAGCTCTCTGACACAAGGTACAGCATATTATTTAAGCTGACACAGCCTCCAGGGCCCTATACAGGTACATCAGTGTCTCTATGTCAGCCCTGCTAAACAAAAGCCTAAAATTAGCTGTGAATAGGTAGCTTCATGTTCCTTGGCTTCTCTTCCTATCTAATTAGGTGCATATTAGCTTTCTTCTGTGCAGATAACTTGTAGCCCATAACAGGAAGGTATTTTCTTGTACTGTCCATAGATAGAGTAGCTAGAAGCATAAAACCAAGTTTGAATTTCTAGATACTGCTTTTTTACTTCTAAACACCAAAGGAGTTGTTTGTGCTAGAAGTAAAATCATGTAAAAGTCCCAGACCTATACCATCCACCACAATATGAAACATTCACTGAAATTTAAAATGGCAAAAAATAGAAAAATGAGGTGAAATAATTAACAGTAGCACCAAAAATGCTAAAGAAAATGTGTACGTGTATATATTTTTGTATGTGCATAAGCTAACTCCATCTTGTGCATAAGATACATTATTTCTCTTAAAAGAAATCAGTGAAAGAAAATAATCTAAATATTTGTTATCAATGAGTAAGCAAATGCAGAATAGAACAGGGTCACCTGAGTAAAAATCAACTCCAGAACAGAAGAGAAAAAAGAAAAAAAACAGCCAGACCATGCACAATCAACACACATTCACACAGAAGAAAACCAAATTATTATTAGTGAAACAGACTGAAACCTGTCTTAGGCAGTTCACCCTAGGGAGCAGCAAAGCTCAGCAGCTTGGCTGAGGGCGTCTTTTACTAAAGGTCAGGAAAAACTGCAGGAGAAACCTAGGGGATCTCTTAAAGTGGTTCCCTAAGACAGGGGATGCCTAACAGAGGTGGAGAGTTGTGCAGGTTTCATTGTGTTTATTAAGCACATGCTAAAATATTAAACATGGTAACAGTGGCTGAACTAAATCAAACATACCCTGTGATACAAATCATCATTAGACAACGTAAACAAACACTCGACACGCACAAAGCCTCACAAAGCCCTCACTGCCATCCCAGCAATTAGATCCACCCCCAGAGACAGGCCACCGGCACCGGGAGCCCACGGCCCCCAGAGCCCTACTTGGTTAAGGACACCGGAGACGGGCAGGCTTTTTGTGAGAGAAGCTGTTCCCGCTAAGAGTCTCCCATGCTCACTCACTCCGCGCTGGCTCTACTCCAGCAGCAACACTTCCCTGCAACAGGGTCTCCACTCAGCTCAAACCACTGGGGACAAGATCTCTTCCAGCCAGCCTTGCCAACGGCAGCTGCTCCCAACCAAAGAGTCTCTCTCTGGAGAAAACACTCTCTCAATGCCAGCCATGCTAAAAGAACAGTGGCTCCTAACATCAACAGTCTCCTTTCAAGAAGAAATACAGGGAAAATCCTCACAGCCAGTCTCTTTCCAATGGGAGCAACTCACATGTTAATCCAATGAATAATTCCAAGCTGGAAGATAAAATATTTAAAGCGAAAAAAAGGCAAAAGATCTTCAGAGTTCACAGTTTTGAAGCCAGCCTTCAAAGCTCACAAGCTCACTACCATTTGCCAAGCAGGATCAACATGAAGAGTATATTTAAAAGAAACATGAACAATTGCACCACCAAATCAACAGGGACTTCAAAACTCAGCAAGAATAGGAGCCAGTGAAGTTGCTGAAATGCCAAGTTCAGTAACTGCAAGCAGAAATCCACCATGGTGCCATGATCTAGTGTATGATTCAACTGATAGTCATATCACACAAGGAAAAAAACAGGAATTTTCATATTGGACAGAGCCCTCTATCAGGGAGCCAATACAAAAATCTACACCGGTTAAGAAAAAGAAATCCTCCAGTAAGCAGGTAGGGCCCAGCCACTGTCCTTACTGTCCTAAGTTTCCTCCTTACCCTGTTACTCAGAGCACAGTTTATGTTCCACAGCTTAAGGGTCTGTTTGCCCTCAGGGTTGTTCTCCATCTAATGTGAATGTGCGCAGAGATGTCTAAACCTGACCTAAAAATGAAAACTGTGAGGATTCATATGACAAATTTCCACCAGGCTACTTACCCATTGCCTACAAAGTGACTTTCTTGACCTGTTTCAATTGTCTCTCCTTTAATTTTCTGAAATAACTTTTGATTCCTGTTTTTGTGGAACAGTAAACAGGAATGCTTAACTCATCTTTTTTTATACCATTCTACAAAAACAGAGTTGCACTGTTTCTGTGAAGAGGATACAGGCAATCCAAAGTTCCTCACTGTTGCTGCAGGCTAAGGGCATGTACGCAGGCAGTTGCTGTTGGATCAGCTGATGTTCAATAAGTTGTTAACACTCACAGTACTGAGCTTCTCACATTCAGAAAAGCCCATTACAAAACTTGCAGTACTGCTTCTTGCTAGGGAAAAATGTTTCAGAAATCCAAATAAGTTCTCAAGGGGATCTTTTCTAGCCATATTAAATCTGCAGAAAATATGCCAACTAGCAACCATGCTACTCTTTGTCTTCTGGTTACTTTAGCTCTTTCTTCTCAGTGGTTCAGCCTCTCTATTTTAAGATCCTTCACAATTCTTACATATCTATTTTCAGATGGTTTATCATCATTACTTACCATCTGGTAGTAACATTTCTTTTATTGACAATCAATGAATGGCCCATCTTTACTGGCTGAAAACTAGTATTTGCTCAAGATATTTGAAATGAAGATAGAAGCGTCAAAATCACTTGACTTCTCTTCAATGTCCTTAACATAACTGTCTGGTAGGTTTTCTCCTAAACAGATACACTGAAGCTTTGAATTCATTCCTGTTTGTGCTTATCTGATTAGATTTGCCACGATTTCTTTCCTGCAGCATGGTCTGGTTTCTATAAGACCAGTTCAGTTTTCAGAAGGATGGTTGTCTGCTGCAAGTCACTCCTTCAGCTTTAATTTTTAAATAGGCATGTGAGATTTCATACAGTGTGCTTTGAAATAGCACAAGTTTGACTAAACTTATCAAACTGTTCCTCTCTGAGATGTCACTTAGAGCAGCTTTATCAAATGTTGAAAGTATCATCGTGCTGTGCTGGCCTCTTCCACCCTTCACCTCCCGTTCACCCCCCCATAAGCCTACACCTAGGGGCAAAGCTACACGGTGCAGTCTGGGCAAGAAAGGTGTACAAGTATGGCTGGAGCTCCTCAGGTTACATCATTCCCACTGAAGGAAAAAAAAAAGAAGAAAGAAGAAAAGGAAATTCTGTTTCTGATCCTTGTTTTTGTGAAGATACAATCAGAAATATGATACAAAAGTGCTGACTGAATGCTGTCTGCTCATGCCTTGAAATGTCTGGCAGCATGAGTTGTCACATGATTTTTACTCATTTTTACAGCAAGTCTTTCTCCTTTGATCTAGTAACAATAGAAAATGGGATGCATCAAGTATGTTTCAAGCTCATTCCATGCCCTCAATCATAATACAACAATTTTAATTTTTAATTCTTTTTAATAACTTACCACTTTTGCTATGATATACTGTCTATGTCCACCTAATCTCGACCTTTTTGGATGGGTGGATCAGAAACATGGGAAGGTATTTTTCCTACCCTGCTTCCAGTCTCTAGCGGTGTCACTGTATTTTATCTGAGCCACACTCCTAAAGCTAGACTTCAGCCAAAAATCCCTGGGCAAATATGCTGTACATGCTTCAGCATTTTGCTCAACATCGCTGCTCTGTAAAGCAGTGCACCAACGTCTCAGTTGGCAGTTTTAAAGAAGTCCACAAGGAAAGCTGTGTCTGAGAATAGCCCTAATGGAATGACCTTTACTGGGACTTGACACCTGCTACCTTGTAAGCTTCTTATACACACAGCTTAATCCACCTGGAGGCTTTTTTGCTTGATGGAAGGTGATAAAAAAGCTGTTAGATTGTAAGCTCTGTCTTAGATTCAAAGTGCGTAGGCTCCTTGATATTCTGAAGCTTAGGGCACACAGAGGGGAAAAATATTTCTTAGTTCAGGTGAAATTCTCAAGTTACTTATTAGGAATGAAACCTGGTCTAAGAAACACTTTATTGCTACGAGGGTAAAGAAAAGGCTTCCTGATAGGAAGAAGGGCCCCAGTTCCACAGTACTACAGACAAGATAATGTAATAGTGATCATAAAGCTTTCCTCTGCAGACAAAAAGAAAAAAAGTAGCCCAACTCTAGAAATTTACAGTCCACAGAGGATCAAGCAGATTGTATTCTGGACACCTTAAAGGTGAAGGCTCTAAAACATGCATCAGTCTACGGTGATGAAAACCTGTCCCTCTCTGATTATAAATAATTCCCTCTTTCTTTGAGACAACAAAGGTCTAAATCAAAAAGTTCTATTGGTGTGATTTTTAGCTCGATAGAAAAAGGGGAAAAACAGAGTAAAAGACAGGCCCCACTGCAGCACTGCCTTGGCACAGCTGTTGGGAGAAGCCAGTACACAAAACCTCAGAGTTCAAACAGAAGAGGAATTAGCATTATTTGGCAGTTAGCTTTTAGAACTTAACGAGTAAAGAGAAAAGGAAAACAGGAAACAAACAAAACATCCAAACAATCCCCCCAAAGAAATTTCCTTCTAAATAGATGATCTCCCTGAATACAAATTATCTATCACTAACTGCTCAAACTGTGTGTAGAGGCAGCACAAGTGAGAACAGCACAATAAAATGCAGTGGTGGTTTGGAGCTGAACTCGTGTTCTTCAGGTCACTAGTTCTCGCTCTCTTCTCCCACTGTGCCAAACACCATTTCCCTCAGGGAAGCAAATCCTTGGAGCTCATCTTCCCTCCTGCCTGAGCTAAGGTGCATCAAAGCCACCAGCTCTGGCCTTAGAGGACCTGGAAAAGGAAATTGTACAAATCCTTTATTCCACACCATGAGAGAAAGCTCTAATAAACTCCGTTCAGCTGAAAGCTTTTCCTAGCAGAAGTTCCAATTTCATACTCCCCTGGGCACTCTTTCTAGGATTTTTATTTTCTCTGCAGGCTAATGTTGACAATCTTCCATCACCCTGGAATCTCCAAACACTTTGTCCTTCTGCAGTTGGCCCAGGTGACTAATTTATTGTTTTAAAGCGCTGGACACAAAATGTTCAGTACAGAAAAATTTATATGGAGATCACTGTTTAAGAAATACTATGAAACAGAAGGAAGATTTTATTTAAATTTTGTTTATTTCGTTTAAGGTGGCTGACAACTCTATTGATGGTTTTAGTCACTTAGATCTAAGGTTACTTGCTTGTGAAATCAGGGTTTGTGTTTGCTACACCCCACCTGTGTCATACATGCTAGGCTGTAAATGTAGCAGTATCTAACCTTTATCTGATGGGGTTTATAATATAGGCCATTTATATGAAGTGAGTGGAACATTGATCCTCCTGTTCAAGTTTCCTGAGATTATTCAGTATTAGCATTGCTGAGATTAGTCACACCATGGCTGCTGTTCATGTAGATTGTTTGATACAGAATATTTCCCACTATTCACAAAGCAGCTCTGTAGGAAAACTCAATTCAATCAATTTGGAGCAGCCCTTCTTGTGCTACATTGGTATATTATGATATACAGATAAAGTTGTGATTCTATCTAATATATTCTTTGGCTGGTTTGACTGATGTACTGAATGAATGCAGATACCTAATGCTATCCAGTCCTGCTGCTGAAAGATAATGGCAACATTATTTGAAAACAGACCAAAAAAGGGAATGGGGGAGGAAAGGGTTTAACCTCTGCTTTCGACATCTGCAGCAAATATTGACAGTGCAGTGTGGGAAGGAAGAAAATCAGGCAGAGGAGACTTCTGACAGCGAGCTAAAGAAAAGTGGAAACTGAGGATGAGGAAAAGCTCTAAATACTGATGCAATTCCAGAAGCTGCAGAAATTGAGGCATCCCAACCTCATTTTCAAGAGGTGCTCTGCAAACTGCAAAGCACTTTCAGATAAGCAAACTATCTGAGCCTCAGGCTTTTGTATTCTTTTCCCAGTTTTTATAATTATTGGTTAGGATGGTGGAAGCACCTATATCCCTGAGAGGACTACCACATCCCTGCAGCTGTTTGCACCAGCTGGCACAGGTGAGCACTTGCAGCTTCCCTTGTGGCCACTCTTTAGTGACAGTGTTCGACAACTCCAGGCCTGTCAGGTTTTAAAAATGAAAAGGGAAAGAATGTTAGGGATTAAAAAAAAAAAAAAAGTATTTTTCCAGTTGATCTTCTGTTTTAAATCCTTAAACAGGTAGTTAATGTTTCCAGGGTTTAGGCTGACTTTCTAACACTGGAGATGCGCGGAACATTTGAAAGCACATCAGCTTTTACATAAAACACCTTGGAACCAGGAAGGGAGACAAGAAATTCTCTCCTACATTGTATTACAAGACAAACACAAAAACTAGCTCAGAAGAATTTTTATAAAAAAGGGACAGACACAGCAGATAATGGAAGTGCAGCATCACCAAACAGTTAAGGTATATTCTGTAATAAATGGAAAAGTGTGGGACACAGAAGACAATATCCTAAGACCAGAGAATAATGGTGTCATCAAGTGACATGTTTTGTTAAATCTTGTATGCAAACTCCTTTGATTCCTTCAGTCTCTCAGTAGCCTTGTGTTTGTTGTTTCTGATGGGTTAAAACAGCATTAGATTTACTGATGACATACCTCGGTCTGGAAGCAGCACCGTTTATAGCACTTCAACTACAACATGCATTGCAGTTTTACCCAATTTATTATTATCAACATACATCTGGACAGCTTTGCTAGGAACCTGTTGTAGTCACTGGGGACAGTTCGGGTCTAGTGCCGATGTTTTAAAGCACTAGTTTATAAATTACTAATTGGTTAGCTTCCTATATCAAAACACTCCTATTCAGTGAAAGCAAACCATAGTCCATTTCAGGAATGCATGTGTATGGAAAGAACCAATACGTTGTGTTTGTAGAAGTTTTCATAGCAGTAGGATCACAAAGACTTCAGATTAACCAGATCCTTCTGTAGCTGGGACTGCCGATAGGTAGCAAAGGTGGGTAAGCTTTTTCTCAGCTTATGTAGTTACTTTTTAATGAACCTCCCCAAGGTCTTTTACATAGATATTTTTCTCAGTTTTAAATACAAAATTTTTTTAATTGACTTTTTTGACAATTTAATTAGAAATACTCTTCCCTTGTGATTACATTTATTTTTACACTTTGTCTCTATGCCAATTTTGATGTGTTTAATTAGATTTAACTATGTCCCACACTGCTCACCTTCAGAAGTACATCAACTATTACATCATCTCAGCTGTTTTTCATATATAAATTTTCTAAATGTAGAAAACTTCAAGTAAAACCACTTAGTTTTATTCCTTACTCACACTATGACATGATGATTTATCAAGTTCTATGAATGAGCCACCATGGATAGTTACATTAAATTTAATAGGATTTTGGCACTTTTTTGTTTTGTTTTTGGTTTTTGTGGGTTTTTTTTGTTTTGTTTGTTTGTTTTGGGGTTTTTCTATTGTTTTTTTGTTTTTTTGTTTCTCCACCCTGTACAAGAATCTAACCTTTAGCAAGATAGTAACTAAAAGGCAGGCTGTCCACTAGGAGCCATCATCAGCTGTTGCCTGTAAGGATGCTCCAGATGACCTCCAGAGTAATTTTCTGAAGGAAATTATTCTACATTTCTATTAACTTAATGAAAAATCTCACTTGAGCTTTGTTGAATTAGGGCATTCTTCTCTCAGCCACCTTTGCTTTGCCAACGGGGACACCAAGTCAGGAAATTTTAAGCCTGAAGATTCATCTCAATGAGCTTCAGACATTTAACTGAGATGGTTAAATGAAGACCCTAGTACTCTGTGTTGTTACCAGTACAAATATCAGAATGGCACCATGACTCCTGCAGACTCCAGACCTATCAATAGGGAGCAAGTGATAATTATCTCATAGCTCAGCTGAGTCCTTAAAGCAGTGGGATGGACTTGGAATCCAGTTGCTCCCCATGGAGAGCCTATAAGGAAGAACTACGAGCATTTTCTGCATTCCTGCCACCACAGCATACTTACTTCTCTTGACATATTGAAAACATTTCTTTTTTCATGTTGATCGTCAACATTAATGCCTCAAGAATTAGAGTAACAGTGATATTTGAAGTGGTTACTATAGTATTACAAGCTGAGCTAGTATATTTCCAGATTGTTGTCTGATGTCCATAAATTCAGAGGAATATTTTAAAGAGCACAGTATTTTTTTTATGCTTGTGGAAAACTGCAACCTGCTAGATTTATGTTGTATATCTGATGCTGACTAGTTCTCAGGTGTCAAATCCTTCAAGAGATGAACTTGCAGCTGAAATTTCAGGGAAGAAAATCAAAATATATTGAAATCTTCTGTTATCTACCTACAAGAACTGTGAAAATATTATCGCTACCATTTCCTTTCAAGCAAAGTCTCAAAATTAATCTGAAAAAATGATAAATAATTTCCCACCTTTACAATAAATGAAGGTATCTGGATTGTAACATACACCCTCTTTCTAGGAAATATAACAGGAGGATGTAAACTGAACACTGTGCTCAGTCACTTTCACAGATTATAAGTTTTTTCCATTGAGTAATACCAGGCAAATTTTTTTCAACAGATTTGTATTAATAATTTGATGTATTACCATAAAACACCATCAACAGACCCTGCACCTGCCTGATACTGGCTTTAAGGAGAAATATGTTCTAAAAGACTGATTCCTGATCTGAACTGAACTGACCACTGCAGAGAGAGAGCTCAGCTGGGAGATCCCTACCCACAACAGGCATGAACTCAAATTCAGTCCCTAGGAGGTTTTCAACAGCAAACCCTGGACAATTCTCTAACCAATTTTTGCTTTATTAACAAAACCCAAAATCCAAACTAAGATGAATTTAACGTGCAAGAATTTCTTTCTTGGCTAGGCACTTCCAGTTTTAAAGAGCTTTTAAAGCCCAGAGACGTCACTGTGTGAAATAAAAGGAAACCACAGGGCTCTGCACGTCCAAAGCCACACTACAACACAGTGAGTACTTATTCAACTTTTTATGGCAGATTCAGAGATTCCCCATTTTTGCTTTGTGAGGAACAGGTCACTTTTTACCTCTGTAACAGCATTGATATCCCGAATAACTACGGGGTTTTTTTCCCAGGTATGGTACAGGAGCTCTTTAGCTAAATTTTTTTGTGGTATGTATGCCACAGATTTTCTAGCCATGTCCTTGATTTACTTCCTCCAGTGCCTGGAAGAAAGTTAATGACTAAAAAGCATAAATAAGATGAACAGTCTGACATTGGCCTTACAAAAAGCTATGAAAACACTGATTCTGGATGAGATAGGTATAAAACTAAGAAAGATTATAATTAATGCTAATTAATAATAATTACTTCATTAGTTTATGATGAGAAAAAAAAGACAGCTTTTATCAACCATACAATTACTAATAAAATTACTTTTTCGTTAAAGGCAATAACATTGACTGAGACACTTCAGTAAAGTGTCTGAGTTATCCAAAACAAGGTTAGGAGTCTGATTATTGTATCACATGATGAAGAGTTATCCACTTTTGAATATGAAAGATATCCATGTGTTGATCTCTAAATCAACAGGAAATATGTGCAACATGATGAAATAGTTGGTAGCCACAAGGACAAAATTAATAATTAACAAAGGGAACACCTTAAGCAAGTGTTGTTCACAATTTGAAATCTTCTAGAAAGAAGCCTTCTTAGTGTAAGCATCTGCTCAGATAATAAACATTAGCAGCTTAATGTAAAATTAAAAGATGAGGTGCTTTGGTTTGTGTTACAAAAGTAATAATCATAAAGGTCTTTTCAGGCCTTAAAATGGATCTATTAGCATGGTTCCACTGTGCAGCACATGGGACTCCTCAGCATGATCTCAAATGCACTTTCTTTGATAAGTCTCTTGTCTCTCGGACACTCCGAATTTTTAACCCCAGTGTGGTGGGATCTGTCTCCAGCTGTTTCTACTTGCAATGTCATTTTCATTCCTTCTGCCCCAAAACTTTTTGAGTGTCATTCTTTAGGAGAGTATTTGCTTTCCTGAAGGTTTCCTTGGTTCATCCCCTCACTGTCCCCTGTGCCATTAGGTCATTTTCCACAAGGAACATCCAGGGGCCTATATTACCAACCTGACATATGTTATTTACTGTAACCCTTTTAGATTCTGGTAACATCATCTGCAGCTTGCTAAAGTCATTCTGTAGCATTATACCTCAAAGCATACATCTTATTTTCTGCCATCATGCATTGAAGCGTCACCCACCTCCAGTGTCACCATGCAGTGCCTGTGTTTGGGGTTAAGTGTCCACCCTTTCATTTGTTCTCCTGCAGCCAGAACAGATCCACCTCATACAACAGTGTATTTAAGTTTTAATCTGATGTGCTTCAGCTGAAACACACCTTGAGCTCCTGCCTGCCAGGGGAAATTGTCACTGATAAAGTATATTGGCTCCCTCATCACTCTAGGTTGGATCAGCCTCTGGAAATACCTCTCTCTGCTTCGGGTTTGGTGGTAGTACTGTAGCAAACAGGATCCTGGCTCAGACAAGGAACTGTGGTCTGAGAGGCAGAATGAATATAAGCATGTATGTTATCTTTGTAGATCCAAGAGAACTGATAGCAGATTAGATTAGCATTTTCTTTCTTTTCCAAATCACCTTTTTCTTTATGCAGTTCCCTGTTTATGAAATTTCTGTACCAACCTTAATGGGTATTTTGACCCAATGTACCTTGTGATAAATGCCATAATCATCCATTTGGAAGCTGTCCCATGTTCTCAAGACCAGAGATTTTTGGATGACAGCCTTTTATTTCATTTTCATTTGGCTTCTGTTCCTAAGCACTTTGCTTATTATCAGGCCCTTTTGTTGTGTGTATTCCAGTTTCATCCTACTAATTGGCTACAGTGTAGGTCTATGATCCCTATCAAATTAACTTCTACTGTAATTGAGCCTGCTAGAATCAGATTGCCTGCATAACCTCCTCTTTAAGTCATGCTCTCATTGCTGTACACTTAATATCAAACTTTTAATACTTTACACTTTCATCAGTGACTATGCATCTGAAGCTATCTTGGATAAAAGCATCACTTACATAAAAATTGAATTGAATGCCTTTTTATAACCACAAAACAGCTGACACAATGGTCAATATCTGATGGTAAAATTAAAAATCAGTCCACTCAGCTAAGTTAGTTGACATTGTTGATTTTAGTTGGATAAGAGCATAGTAGTAAGTGGGCATAGTACAACATATAGCAAAAGATTCTGTAATGCTCAAGATTTCCCATTGTGGCATCTAGGCATGGGTAGTCAAATAGTTTCCTTCTGGATAGGTTAGCAAACTTGTGGATGGATGGGAAATCCACTTCAAATGCCCAAGACATTTCATTTACTCTAATCATTAAGGCTCTGTATAGTCAATGAAACCTTCACCTAAGCTCTAGAAACATATTTCTTTCAGTTTAAGTAATATAACAAGAATCCACTCAAAACCCCGAAATATTGTTGAAGATTTCCATACAGATGTTGTTACCCAGAACAAAGCCATGATGTACAGGCACCAGGATTCATGGTGGGGAAAAAAATAAAGAGAGGATGAACTATCAGCAGTGCTCAGTGGCTTTGTGAAAATAATTAGAACAGGAAGTACAGTCAGCTCAGTAAGAAGCCACTTTAGCACTCCTTTTGCTATTTTTATTTGCACCAGTTAATACCTTCCTACATCTTAAAATAACTAGGCCAGCTTGTCTAAGGGAATGCAGAACAGGGTGCTAATCTCATCTCTGCCTCACAATTCACCAGGGTCAGCACTTCCTAAATTGGAATTACATATCCTGTCCTTCCTATTGGATGATGTCATATAGCAAGTTCTATACATTGTCACTTTTTGCTGTTAAATGATGGAGAAAAGTCAGATTTTGGCAAAACCCAGTGGACTAATAGTACCCACCCACTCACTTTGTGACCTTCAGTATCACTTTTCCCACCTTGACCTTGTAACATCACATCCTGTCTTCAGCAGCTGCAAACATGAAGTATCCAAAACTTTCCAGTATCCTTTAGCTATTACAAATTCTTGGAGTAGCTGATTAGTATATAGATTTTATTGCACAATAGATGATAATAGAGAAATATCTTCTTTGCAACTGGCTAAGCCTGGCAAGCACAATGTGCATGTTAAGAATTTCCTCTATGGAAAATTACCCCAGAAAGCATCAAAATGTTCACTTTCTGTTTGGGGTGAAACTTCTAAAAGATTCTGCAGTATCTTCCTGACAAGTCACTGGGTGCCTCTGAGCACATGAATTACACTAACATACAAATATATGGAAATTCCAGGGCAACTGCTTGACATCAGATTAGAATGACCACGATGAGGAAAGGTAGGTGAGATACCTATACTTGTGGCTTAGGAAAAAAAAAAATAACCCAAAAAACAAACTTGTGTCAATTTATTCCTACAGGCGGGTTTTTCTGACTGTGAAATTCCTATTTTTTGCATGTGTAAGTCCCATCTGATTGAATCTTCTCTTTGGAGTGCAGACCCAGGCAGACTGAGAATGGAAAAATTGAAATAACTTAACATAGAGTCATTTGCATTAGTGAGGTAATGAGTGTGTTTCAATCATGTTTCTCTTATTATCTGAAATAAAAATTATAGGAGGGCATATTTCTTTAGATTCATAAGCATTTCTTTATTTAGAGTTGCCTTATGAAAACCTTCCTTTAGTGAAAAGACTTGCTTTCCAAATATTCAGTGACTCACATAATTTTAAACCAGTTCTCATTTCTATGAGCAATACTGAAGACAAGAACAATCGTTCTACTAGAAAACACCTAAGCCCTCCCATTTAGGAATTTTCACTTCACTCATACACCATGTAGCTACACATTAAAAGTATTCAGAATAAACATGATTTTGGCTGCACAGTTAGAAAATAATAATAGCAAACTTATGAACAATTTATCATATCAATTCAACTACACTGATGATCCTTCTCCTCCAATCCAGTCTGAAACTGGAACCAAATAGAGCCCAAGGGGTTATTTAATTCTCAAGTCAGACAGGTCTCTAACATACAACTATATTCAGTTCTTGGTCAGAGACATTCCTTCACCTGATATGCATGTACAGCATCGTCCATACAATATTTCTCTTCTGACATCAGAGGCTGCCCAATATTATGTTATTATTTAATGTCTCATGTGCAAAATTCTGCAGTAACGTACAGGAACTAGAGAGGACTTCATTTGTTAATGATTTCAGAAAAAGAAAAAAAAAAAAGCTTCTTGCCTCTCTCCTTTGCACTGAAAAGAAACACCACATATATACACAATCAGCTAAGACCAAACAGAGACTTGTAAAACGTTCTTATCTATTACTTTGTATAGTAAAATTGCTTTTCCACATTATGTATCCAGTTTACCTCTACATTGTCTGTTTTAATGCAACTCACTTGGAACACTAACAACAAACAGAGGAGAAAATTTTTCCTTTCAAAGCAGAATAGCCTCCACAGGATAAAATTTAACAGTTTAAACCAAGTAGAGGGAAAAAATTACAAGAATTTAAGGTGTACTATAACAAGCCCTCTATAAAACAAAATAAGTGCAGAACTCCTTATTCACATCACTGAGGTGGAAAAACTTCTTTCATATAACTCCAAATACTTGAATGAGTGTCTCTGGAGGAGCTTGGCTGTCCTACACTCCCTCTCCACTTGCAACAGAGATAGAAATAAATTTCCTAACGTGTGATAATTTCCTGCCCTCCCTAATCACCCCTAAACAAAACCTTTCCTACCCCACAATATCTCAGTGAGACTGAGAGGTATGCATGCAATTTCTCTCCATTCTTGATTTATTATCTACATGAAGACAAATTATGGTTCTTTATAAGAACACAGGACTGGAAGAAATGCCCTGGGCTGTCCCACCAACTGTCCTCTCCTCAACTCCCCATGTTTAGTTCCTCTGACGTATTTGTAGGGAGCAGTCAGTCCTCCTCAGCCCTCATTTCACTGGTCCAAACAAGCTGGGGTCCTTTGTTCTCTCTTTGTAAGACAGCTCTGCGTTTTCCTGATCACCCTAGCAGCCTTTTTTTGGCACTTACCCCAAATGGAATTAATCCTTTTCAATTACATTGACCAAACCACACACATTTCTGTGGATATGGCCTCATTTTGGCCTTATACAGCAACAATAATGCTTCCAGGTCCACTGGAAACACTCGGCCTCACGCTTCTCTGCATCCTAGTTGCAATTTTTGTGGTGGTGTCACACTGACCAATCACAAACCTCCTAAGTTACACAAACAGACATCAATCTGTCTTCTTCATTCATGTTTCCAGGGCAGAGCTTCCAGCTAGTCATGCCTGTCTAAAGGCTACAACAATCTAAATGAGTTAACTGAAATGGGCAACAAACATTTTTGTCCTGGCTTCACTAGCTGAGATATTAAACACGTACTAAGGTTGTTATTTTAGCACTGTTCTCTCAGGAGCTACTTCCAAGCCTTCCCCAGGATCAGGCAGCCCCATTTGGAAGCACAAAGCCATCAGCATGGCTGAGGCTATGACGCTAACCTGGTTCTTCCCACCAAGAGTAGCCACAAGTTTGTGTTGTGTCTTCTTTTTTCTTTTATTTCTGAAATATTTTATTCAGCTTGCCACAATGACTGAAACCAAGAAATTCAAACAGTTTAATGATACAAAATGGTTCGTATTAGTGTCTGTCTTGTTTTCCTCTGTAGTTTAAGGGATCAATATTAATGAAGAGAGAAGCTATAAACATCATTAATGAGGATGAAGTGGAATATCCCTCACCAGAGCTGTAAGAGCCTGAGCTCTCACCAAATGAAGATGGCATCCACTATTAAATGCTGCATTTTAATCCAACCACAATAATAAAAGTGAAGTTAGTGCTATTGGTAAATTTTAATAGATGATGTCTTACAAAAGCAGCTTGCTTGAAATTCAGCCCAAAGACTAAATTAAAGTCAAAACCCTAGTCAGTTAACTGTGCTATAACATGTGAAGAATTGATTTTCTTATTTTCAGCTGTCAGACCTGCTACAAAGAATGAGTTTTAATTCTGGGGATGTTATTAAACTCCTTGCTTAACTGGCAGAAAAATGGAACCACTAGCCAGGCGGCAGTGGTGCGGCTGTCGGAGTGAATGACACCTGTCAGAGTATGATGAATGACCCTCTCTGCCCCACAATCCCCCGCTCTGTCACTCAGGTGAGGGCCATTAATCTTCATCGAGGGCCTGTCAGGCCAGGCAGCCACGACGACAAAACGTCTTCTTGCATTTGCTGCCACCACGCACGTAACAATGCGATATTCTTATTGTCACAGCGACGCCGAATTAGCATAATTTATTATGACTTTCTTCCCCCCGAGCCCCTCCCCACCCAAAACCCAAGTAGGGGAGAGATGCGATTAGACAGATGGAGGGTAGGCCCAGCCTGCCAGCCCTGGAGCCCCCCGCAGTGCTTGATGAGGAGTGGAGCATCTCCACAAACCAATCAAAAAGCTGGCAGTTCAATTACAGAGTAATAAAGGGACATTCATCATTCAATTAGGCACCTGTCATGGTTTCACAAAAGGGAAAACTTCTAACCTGAGACTCCAGGGAGAAGATGCTACAACCAGGAGGCAGAGAAATAAATGAAAAAAGGACAAAGTCAATTACTGGCCAAACCAGACAAAAGGAAATATGTTAAAATAAGGGGAAAGTTATCCCTGGGCAAAAATCAGGAAAGTTACATGACCTTACAAAGATTATAAAGGGCCAGCATTAAAAGAGTTACGCCATGCTACATGGTGACATGCACACTACCAGTTTTTCCCCCCTTGCCAGGTTCAATGAAAGCTGAATGTGATCATGAAGAACACTTTAGGGAAAGAGGATTGTGTATTAAAAGCCCCAGTATTGTTACTGCACACACCGTCTTTAGAAAGAACATGCCTATTCATCTCACCTCATTGCTGTGCCTTGTTTCAAATGCTATAAACACCTGGGGTTATTCTTCTTATCATGTTAAAACATTAGCAATTCTGCTAACCACTGACAAACATAGGTAAACCCTTTTTGAAAACAAACAAAAAAAAGCAGAACCAAACAAACAAAGAAATCACTAACGTGCCATATAACTGCCAAGCCTTCGGCATGGAAACCAGAGAAACTAAGCAGGCTTGCTTCATTCAAAGTTATTTTGTTCAATTTATGTGCTTCATAGTTTGCAGAAGCCAGATCTTAAAAGTTATCAAAAATTAGAACATGGCAGAGATGAGATTGTTTGTCAGGCAGACTGGAACTAATGTGGATTTATCCTGTTCTGCAGCTGCAAATAACAGGTAAAAAAAATAATAATATTAGATTGCTGAACAGCTGCTTGTGCAATAAACTCTGTTAAGTTGATTACCTGCCTGCTAAGAAGGTTTATAGTAAATTGCAATTCTAACATTAAATTACCAGAGCAGCTAAGGTTGGATTTGGTTGGAAAGATGGAAGACTAATCCAAAAACGTTCTTTAGAGGTGATGAATGAAACCCTGTACAACCAGCTGGAATGGATAGAAAAGTCTAGAGTGTCTTGATTTTAATCCAACACTCATTTTCAGACGGGCTGTTCGAATCCTGGTGCCTGCTTACAGAGAGAGCACAGGGGCATGGGGAAACCTCCATTTATCACTGTACGAGCGTAAGGCTGCCTGACTCCTCATCCCCCCGCTCCGTCCCAGCCAGCCTGGAGCTTGCCATGCCAACACAGCTCGAAGGTTTCCAGGAGACAAGCCTGCTCCTGCGTGGGGTTGCAGTTTGACACGTGGGTGCGTCACATCGCTCATGCGTGGGTCAGGCTGCAGCTCTAAGTGCTCATGGCACACCAGACCACAGGATTTACACCTCCAAATTATGTTAATGGTTTCCAAAATTCTATATAAATGAGTTCATGTAGTATAAAAACTAGGGAACTCTTTGGGAATATTTTGTGAATTAATGAGGAAAAAATATTGTCAGATAAATATTCTCAGGTTTAGCATATGACTAACTCCAAACATCAATTATTTACAGCAGTAGCCAGAACTGGGGAAGGGGCAGAAATCATCATCCCACAGTGTTTTATTTACAAAAGGATCTAAATCTACAACAGGGTGCAAAATAATGTGAGAAACTGATTTGTCTGCTGAATGTTTTCTCTCATGCCTTTTTGCATTTGCATCCCAGGGCCTAATGAAGTTCTGATAGAACAAAAAGAGGCTAACAATGCCTACGTACTTTGCTCACAGGAGTGCTGCAAAGACAAATCTGTTATAGTTTTAAACTGGCTTGGAGATGAAACATGCTACATAGCATAAATATGAGCTGCAGCATTGTGTACTGTCCTCATTACACTGTTTTGAAGGAGTCATCACAGACTGTTGCATCAGCTTTCCCATAACACCAGGCAGGGGATTTTTTTGTTTTCCCCTTCTGGTATAAATACATCCTAAATACAAGCTTACAAAATCTAGAAGGCGTAAGGAAAAAAAAAAGTGTCAGAATTGCTGACCCTCATAATTTGTAATTCTTTCCCTATCCTTCCCCCTAGAAAATATAGTTTATCAATAGAGTGGTTGCCTTTGAGATTAGTCGCAGTGTCAAGATTTTCAACAGAAAAGAGGCAGGGAATGGTGCATGTGTCTCAAATGTGTTTGATGATATTGGCCCTTGAGGTTTTCAGCATACAGTTCCACTGCTGCTGTGCAATGGTTCAAAAAATTGAAAGCCAAGGGTCCAGGGAATAGATTACAAAATTAGTAATTTGTTGTTCCTGCTTTGATGTCAAACAGAAAACAAACAGAAATAATACCCCTTTCAGGAAGTCTAAAAATAACTAAATAAAACAGAGTCAAAACCACCACAATTGGTTTCAGATGCAGAGTTGCAATTATCAGGCTCCAAAACATCCAATTTGCCTTCTCTTCTGCACAAGCATGCATTATAAACAACCTGAGAGGCTAAGGGCAGGGATTCTCAGAAGTCCTGTAAGAGGGATAGTTATGGAGGAGGGAGAGGAAAGAATATGTCTAAATATCCTTAGTAGGTCACTACTATTTGAAATTCTGTTTTGCCATGTAGGCTTCTATACAGATAGTGTTACAATAACTTACTAAATCCTACAAATTAATTAATAAATACATGGATGATTCTGAGTTTCCAGTGTGGTAGCCTTTGACAAATCAGGTTCCCCAAGGCTGTCATATCAGTGATCTGGTTTACTAAATCTTAATAAATGCAGCACTTTCATCCAAATGCCTCAAAGAGCACAATTTACCTATCTTGTTCTTGTGGATACTGTGCAGTTGCTTCAAGAAACAGAATTTCCCAGGGAGGAAGTGCAACCAGGGGTACCTGTCAGCAAATCCACAAAAGGAAAATGAGGATACAGGGAATAAGTAAAAGGTAATCATGTTGAGACAAAAAGGGAAGACAGTAAAGTACCAGGACAAAAGCAGGATGAATAATTGATGAGCTGGTGGTTTACAGGAGGGTTTCATCAATATTATCCTGCAGGTTCATTAAGCACTGTCCCAGTCTCATCTTCTAAGGTTCCTCCTGAGTTTTGATTAGGTGCTGCAAGTCTTTTGCTTAGACATCAGAACTTCAGGCCTTCAGTGGTGACAACCATTTCCTCAGATTCAGTCCCTTCAGCCAAGCACCTTTCGGAACTGCTTTCTATTCCCCTCCCACTAATCACAGGTCCCTAACCATGACAGCAAGTCTTAGTAAATAATATATCAAGATAAATGATAATTGTTCTGTTTTAAGTGTCTCCTAATGAGCATCATAAATTAAAAATTAATATTGCAAAGACTGTATGAATAGCATCAATGCCATAAACAGAGCAGCAGGGATCAAGAATGCAAATGAAAGTGAAATGCGCCCTTATCCGCCCCCTGTATGAAAAAACTCTGGAGCCAGAAGACTGTTAGGCATTACAAAGCTAATAAATGGCTTTAATGAAGTTCTATAACAGGCAATTTCTTCTTAATCTTCCCTTCACCTTCCAATATTTGGCTCTTCTGGATTGTGAGATTACTTTTGTTGATTTTTTTTTCCCCCCTTTAAACCATCTCTCAAGAATTGTTTGTTTCTTGTTAGGTGCAACAGTAACCTCAAATTAGAGCATACTGCAACAGCAAAAACTAGAGAATGGGCTGGTTAACAGATTGCTGGTCCTGATGATCATGCAGAAAGGCTAAGGCGATTTGGCAGAAGCCATTCTGTTTTGTGACGTTGCTATTATCATTGTGCCTTCTATTCAGAGAGTGCATTCAAGTGGTGTCTTTTTCTGGGTGACTGAATAAGGTAAGCTTAGCTATGCCCTTGTACCTCCAAGTTTCAGCTAGAAAGAAAGGAGGCAGCTGGAATTCTTACCCTTCCTTCTTCCAAAGCCTCAGTTTATTCAATTTAGATGTAGCAAACGTATTTGCACAAGCAGTGTTTGCCTCCTTTTCTAACGGCTAGACTAATCTGTAGCCGAATCCCAGAACCTTCAGTTTTGTAAATAGTGAAACTGATCCTTTTGAAGCAAATGTCTTTGAATAATGTATTTGTATCATCATGGCACTAATTTCTCCTAGACAGTAAATAAGGTCAGACTTAGAAAAACAAACAACATACAAAGTCAGTAAGCTACAAATGACACAAGGTGCAAGTTCGTGAAGGAATCTGACACTAGAGAGGATTAGAACACTTTGATAATTGACTTTTTTTTAAGACATCTGGCAAGTCTTCTAGTCCTTGTCCATAATCAGCAACCAGGGGTGCACAGAAAATAAGACTGAATCATCCAGCACAGACTGGATCACTAAAAATGCCATTTCACCACCCATTCTGTAATTTCAAACCTCTCTCCTTTTTTCTTGCTTGCCTTTTTGTCTCCTCATCTGGCAGCTCTGAGGTAAGAAAAAGCAACAACCAGTGTGTTAGCCTGCTCCTTAAATTATACCAGACATGGGAATAGTGAGTTTAAAGAAAGAGAACATAAGTTAGACATTATGAAGAAAAGCAATTACTGAGAAGAGGCTACTTTTTCGTCTCCATCATTTTTAAGCCTAAAGCAATGGAAGTGCTAGTCACTACTCCGTAATTAAGGCTGAAGTCTGCATTTCAAAGAAATTCAACTTCTTTCCATGATGCACCCCGTACAAACAGAGAATTTGCCCTTTAAAGCACAGAATTACTTTGGAGAATTTATAAATATTTCACTTCAGGCTCACTTTTATGACAAAATTAAGACACCCTGTGCCATTATATTGTTCCTGTTGAAATTAGTACTAGAATAACTTAGATTTGAAATGCTGCAGAAATCTCAGCATAACAAAAATATTTTTTTCTAGAGCAAATGGTTTTCTGACTTTCTCTTGGACATTGTCAGAAAAGACTGAGACTGCTTTTAAACAAGACTTCAGTGATATCAGAGATAACTAAACTACTTCTCAACTGCTAAATGCTTTTTCTAAGTGTTGTGAGACATTTATGCTCCCTAGTGTTAGGAGCTTCCTTGGTGGAAGGCTTCACTTCTTCCACCCCTACACCTCAACAGTCCAGAACTGCTTGCCTGGGTTTGTTGCCGTGGAAGTTTAGGCAGAAGCACAGGCAAAGCCATTAAAAGCAGAGAGTCATTAAAAGTTGGACACTAATGTATCTTTGAAATCCAATTTCACCTCCTTTGGGACAACAAACAGTAAAATCCATTAACTATAACTTGATGGTTATCTCAGGGCATCACGAGATGGAAGAATTAGTGATATTCCAAATTTCAGGAAGCCTGGATTTGTTTTAAATGTGATTTTAATTCTAAGGTACTTGGACTGATAATTTTCATCTTTACTTAAAATATTACTATAATGTCAGTAACCTTTACTAAAACAATCCAATCACAGAGAATTCTGTTTTAATCAGCTGGTGATATCACTGCAACCACACTTAGTTTACTTATGCCAAATCTACACCAATTGAATATCTAGACATGTCTGTTTGCTCTCTTGTTTTTTGGGGTTTTTTTTACGTTCAAGCAAACTGTGAGCATTATACACAAATGCAATTCCTCTTTTCTACAAACAATGGGTTTTGCACTGGCACCCTCAGGTTTGATCTGTGCTGAAGACACCCGCTCTCAAGGCAGTGAACTGGGACCACCAACTCATTTCATAAAGGGCCACTGAGCAGCTGTCACATGATAGCAACTCCCAGGCAGTACTGACCTGTAACAAATCTGAGCTCCTGACCCAGAGGTGAAAGGCTCTATATCCAATTACCAATCCCCTGGGTGAGACGCTATTGTTTTGTCTTGAAAACATAGATAAATATACACAAGAGAATAAACAAGAATGAAGTAATACAAAAGTTGCATGAATGTTAATATTTTGCTATACACCACATCTTGGAAATCAGATATATCATTGCCATCAGTAGACTTTCTGGATTCTGCACCCATGTAAAAAGCCTGTTAAGAGGGACAGGCTGAAGCAATATTCCCCCTTCTTTCCTCTTACATCCCTAATAGAAAACAAGAATATCCACACAAGATTTCCATAAGGAAAGAAAAGAAAGTGGTCGATTTCATGTTCTCCCCCCTAAATTCATCTATGTAAATAACATTTTTTCTGCAAATGGCTGACTCATAAGCATAAAAATACCCTTATTCTGTAAAGCAAATCATTTTCTCTGCCTGCAAGTTCAGGAAAAAAGGCCACTTCACAATTGAGAGCCTGATAAAATGAGCTATAATGCTACTCAGTTAGGGCTCAGGGAAGAACACACTTTAGTTTAGTTCCATGTCACTCACATTATTCTTGACAGCATCAGCTAGCAGCAGCAGAAGAGCACAATCTTCCTTTATTTTTAGTAATACTAAAGCTGCAAGAGAATTCTTCTTTTCTTCTCTTCGTAATATATATAATAAGACATCTACCTTAAGCAGCAATGATACAAAAAGCTGCCTTAATGATTTCATCTTGATAATTTACTGCAATTACTACATAATTATATCAATGCCTCTTTTTAATTGTGATAATACAAGCTTTAACTACGGCACCTTTTAACAAAGGTAAGGAAAAAAAAGAGTTATTTGAAATGAGTCACTGAAAGTTCACTTTCTCATTTAGGCTTCAAATCATGCCACGTGTAGCCCTCTGGGTCTAGGTAGCTGTGGACTGCAAGCTCCAGGCTGAGTGGCAGCTTGCCATCCATCTGCCCATCTTGCCAGCATCTTCCTCTGTCCCACCCAAGAGAACAGGAGTTTGGTAGAAAACATGCTGACAAGAGAGCAAATGAACAAAAATGCTGTGCAAGTCCTAATTTGAAGCAGCAACTTTACACATTTTTTTTTTTGAGACCCCAAACAAAACATGGTCTTTTGCTACTATTTCAAACAATTTCTACCACAATGGCTGTCCCTGCTTGTCACAATGAATGCACGACAGTGGAGTCACTTGGCCAAATGGAATCATTTTTGTGATCATTTTTGTGCCCTTGGCAGAGGTATTACAGAGCGGTTGCACTACAGCCCATTAATGCTCTCACCTTCCCAGGCATGGAGAGCTTTGAAGGCAGCAGAGCCAGCACAGAGAAAGAGGGTCCCAGGGGTTAGCATGGGGTTGGGATGTCAGTCGCAAGCCCGAGTCTGCCCTTGCCTTGCTGTGAGGCTGTAGGCGAGCCTTTCCTCAGCTTCCCCTTTCTTGAGAAAGCATAAGGACATGAGTACCCTTCTCAAGCCATGTTTTGGATTATACATCTATAAAAGCTGAACAATGCCATTACATAAAAAAGACGCACTCTGTGTGCACTGGAGTGTCGACGTCCCTGCACTGTATGGATACAAACACATGTACCCGAACCAGGCCGAGGAGCCAAAAAGGAGAGCCGAAAGAGAGAGCCAAATGAGAGTCCAAAAAGAGCGAGCAAAAGGAGAGGGCAGAACCCTCTGACCTTTATTTATATGTTCTTAGAAATCACCGTGGATTGGAGGTAGAAATTACTACCTCTCAGTCACACTGGTCAAAGGACAAATCCATCACATGTCTCTGCCTAGGAGAATGGAATGAAAACAACAAGGACAGTTAGCAAAAACATGGCCATGTTTACAACAGCATGCGTGAGAAAGTATTACAGCAAAGAGAAACATTGAAAAACTGCAAAACTCAGGACAACACTGGAGAACTCCCCTGCCCTTGTGAGTGGGACCACTTACATAACAGAAGCGAAAGGGACAGAGACACTCTCTTTTGTGTACTCTGCATTCATTTCCAGAGCAGCAGTAAGCAACATGCAGGCAGAGAAAAGGAGCAATAATGCTCTGAAGTTTCAAGGGAAAGATTTTTTTTTTTCTTACAAACCCTTGTGGATTAACCTGGAGTCTAACTTGGCCCTTCAGGCTGCAGGCTGGGATCAGCATGTGCCCCTCAGAGGGAGCTGGCTATGATGTGGTGAGTTAGTTTTTCAAGAAGAGCCGTGTAATCTCCCTCCGGCACTCGCACAGCTGTCAGGAGGGGGCTTGCAAGGAAACCCAATACAAGAGTGCACCAAACAGCTCCCTAAACTGCCATATCAAAACTAAACCTGAAATCATGGTGGTATTTACTCCCCTCAGATGAAAACGCACTACAGAGAGTATTCAATAACAGATACACTACTGACACTTGCTATGAAATTATGTTGCTCCATAAACATTTGTTTGTTGTGAGTCTATCACAGGGTCATTTACACTTGAAAATGTTGTATGTAACACAGACACTGATACATGTGTTAAGGATGAGTAGCAGACCTTCCTTTAATATTTGTATACCTTAACTTGGAAAACATTTGCAAAGTTGACTTGTGCATTAAAAGCTTTTATGGCAGACACAGAAAGAGAATGCTATGTTTGTAGCCTCAAACGAGATTTTTCTCTTTTGACATTTTTAATGTTTTGATAATAACATTTATTTAGATA
>VYZT01029358.1:0-29476 GCA_013400735.1 Pomatostomus ruficeps | reverse complement strand
GAAGTAAACTGAAACTCGCCAGAGCACACCACAACAGGGAATTTCAAGATTTTGTTACACACAAAAGAATTGAGGGCTGTACATACTTACTTTAATAATACATTTAATCAGAAAAAGTCTTCTATTATATATCTGTTCAAAGTCCTGTGCTGTGATGTTGCCTGCTCTAAGCAGTCTTGAACACAAACTTATGACAGTAGAGGAGGCTTTAAAGTATAATTTAGATTTCTGTAGGTACTCATTGTGCAGTTTGTTATCCAATGGCTTGTTTAACAATTATTGATTTTCGATGTATGGGAAGGCTTTTGCAAAGAGTTGAACAGTACAACTGGTGTTTCTAAAAAAATTTAGGTTCAGGTCTGTTTTGTTAGGAAAACTGGAATGTCAGATTTTCTGTAGAAAACTCCTATGTAATCATATTCCCTATGAGAAATTCCCATCAATACAACTATGTAATTTACAAAATCCATATAGCAATGGAGGCAGAAGAAAGGGAGACTCCTCCTTTTCGTTGTGTGCTGGAACACATGAAATATGTGTCGTGGTTTGACCCTGGCTAAGTGCCAGGTACCCATGGCAGCCACTCACTCGTTCCCTCCCCTGCCACAGCTGGGCAGAGGACGGAAGGAGAGAGGGGAAAAAGCCCTAGGAAATTAACCCAAAGGTCCGTGAGTTGACATAAGGAACCAGGAGAAAACGCTCCAAGGACAAAGCAGGCTTAGCTTAAGTTGCAAAGTGAAATTTATTACTACCTGAGTTAGAAGGAGGATATGAGAAATAAACTAAACCTTTAAAAGACACCCTTCTTTTCACTCCACATCCTTCCCTCCCTCCCACCAACAGTGCAAGGGGGGCAGGGTGTGGGGGTTCAGGTCAGTCCATTTCCAAGATCGTCTTCCCCTGCTTAGGGNGTGGTCACCTCCTTCACAAACTGCGGGACTTTTATCTCAGTCTCTGTCTCTCACTGGGGTGCAACTGCTACAGCTTCTTCTGGCATCTACAGATACTGTGGTTTCTTCTGGCATCCATGGCTGCTGCGGCTTCCGACATCTCCCTGCTCAAATGTTGGCACCTCACCCATGGACTGCAGGTGGATCTCTCTGCATGCCTTGTGGACCCCATGGACTGCAGGGAGGACACCCTGCCCCACCATGGGCTCACCACGGCCTGCAGAGGAAATCTCAGCTCCAGTGCCTGGAGCACCTCCTCCCCCTCCTTCTCCACTGACCTTGGTGTCTCCATGTTGTTTTCCCTCACATGTTCTCACATCCTCCTCCTTCTCTAACTAAAGGCAGCTGCATGTGCATTTTGTTTTGATTTTTCCTTAAATATGTCATCACAGAGGCGTAACCAACCTTTCTAATTGGCCTAAACATGGCCAGTGGCATGTCCATCATCTTCAGAGCCATCTGAGATTGGCCCTGCTGGAAATGGTGGAGAATTCCAGAAACTTCTCACAGGAGCCATCTTTATGGCCCCCTCCCCACTATTAAAACCATAACATATGTAGCAGTGTAAATATCTAGGACAATTTCAGAGACCAGAGTTTGGTCTCTTCGTACAAGTTGAGTGGCTGAGGACCAGAAACATTCTTCAGTGTGTTGTCTGAAAACACTTAGAAAAGTGTTAATGAAGGTAGTTTCTGTGGATCACTGTAAAAGTGTTATGGCTAGAGGTAAACCTGTTCTCAGTTGTGTTCACTGTACATTTACTAGAAGTGAAAGTATCTTGTTTTATGCCTTTATGAGCTTTCATTAAGAAAGAAGAGATCATCTACATCTGGGTTTAAATTAATTTTCTGAACAGACCTTTAATCTGAACTTTTTTATTCTGCTAACAGTGACATCTTTGTGATTTTAATTGGCCCTTCCATTTTCTTAATCTGCTCATAATAAAGACTAACTAACATGAAATAATGAATATATAAAATATTTTTATAAAATTACATGGTAATAATTTAATCCCAGGACTATGTAATAGTCTATGGTAATAAATCTATTTCATATTTGCTAGAATTCACAAAAGTATAAATGTATTCATTAATAGACAGAAAGATTATTATTTATTATAAATTTTAAATTTTTTTTCTTATGTAAATCTTATGTAAATATTCATCCTCTTTCAGAATACTAACTGAAAAAATATAAATCATAGATTTTGAAAGTTTAATAAATATAAAACAAAACAGATCAAACCATTATGTCTTCTTCAAAGCCATCTCTAATTCAATAATGAAAGTAACATTATAGCAATATTCATTAAACACTTACAGGTTATTGACCTCCATAGTTGAACAGAACAGAGGCAGTCAGCCTTAAAGGACAAATATATCTTAATTTTTGTCATGGGTGGATTAATGGCTTGCCTTTATTGATAACATTTTCTATTCAGCTGTATGGATGACTTACAAAATGAAGCACAACAAAAGGATTAGAAAACAAAGAAATAATATGCCTAGCTGGACACACCATTTATTCAATTTTTGACTGCTCTATTATCGAGTACAAGGCATCCCTTTTAATATATTTACTCAATGATATTTAAGACTCAAAGTAAAATATGTTTTGGGGATGTTGTGAAAACTAGTTATGACGCATTTCCATAAAGATGACTAAACTGGCAGAGTGGATTAAATACCAGAGCATTTTGGAAGATGACACTCTAGCAAGATTTTGCATTTGCATGAACTGGCTAGTGTGAGAAATTTGTTTGCATTTGGGGATTTTCTACTAAAAAGAAATAATAAACAAACATGTTACCATTTGGATTACATGGTGTGCCAGCATATATTCTTTGTAGTTTCAAGGCACATCCTATAGCATCCTTACTTTTATGAAGCAAAACTTTTAGATTTTAAGGTAGACCAAGATTAATTTTATTTATTATAATATTATTGCCTTCTCTTAATTAATTGTAAAAATTTGTCTGTTACAGTGAATATATTCAAAGCTGTAGGTCTGTAGGTAATTTTTGAATAAGCATATTGTTTATTTTTCTTAGATACACGACTTAATAAAAGTTTTCATATCTAATTGCTTCTCATTCAGAGTGAGTTACTCCAGAATGAAGCTGATGCCTTCAGATCTTCACCCTTTTTCTGTCACTTCTGTGTCAAAAAGAAATTTTCTCTTCAATACTTTATACTGTTCACTGCATTACTGACCTTAGAAACTTTTATCTTCAGAATTGTGCTTCTTTTCATTTCTAGCCATGAGGAGAAAGACAAATAGCACATAGGAACCTATGATTTTAGTACATAGATACTATGCTGGTGAATAATAGATCACATCAGTATCCAGTGTTTGCTTCATTTTGCATCCGTGAATACTCAGTGTTTACCAAAGAATTTGATTATCCAAAAACCAGAAAACCATGTCATAAATACATTTGCTAAAGAAATGGAGGGAACTGCGTTATGGCAGCATCTTTTTGATCTGATTCTTAAAATCACAGTGAAATGTTTTGACATAACTGTTTGATGTTGAAAAGGAAGGAAGCGATGAACAACAAACTTAAACTAGAGTATCCTTGATTTGGTCTCCAAAGGCAAATTCTTTAATTTACCTGAACAAGATTCCTTAGATACTGCATGCCTATATTTTAAAATAACTTTTGAAATTTTTATAAATTATTTTGATTCTAATGTGCAATATACTGAGAAGTATTTTCAAAGTAGCTCTTCAATACATAAAAACATAGTGTTTGCTACCAATAGCAGATAAGGTAATGCTAAATCATTCTGAAGTTCTTCGGATAAATCAAATCTATTAGTACCTTACACTGAAACATCAAAAAGTAAATTACTGATATAGCACCCAGTGGTTCTGGAGCTTCTGCAATAATAGCAATAGTATATTCAGTCATGTTTCTAATATCATAAGCATTTAGAGTCTCCTTTCACTCCACTCACTTCCACTTAAAATTAATAGAGCTGTTTTATTTCAGTATAAATCCACATTAAAAATTATTTTGAATTCTTCTATTTTAAGTAGTGTGGGAACAACGTGGGGGAACAGCCTCAGAATTAACTTGCCTTTGCTGGCTTCTCAGTAGCAGCTCATTTGGCAATTAGCCCCATGGAGCTCCGTGAGGCAGGGACAGGTTCAACCCAAATGGAAGATCACAGTGTGAGGAACACGGACACAGATTACTCATGGTCACCAGTCACTGGAATACAAAGATCCCTACAACTCCCACCTTTTAATTTGTTTGTTTGTTTTGGAAAAGCAACTAAATTACTGTTTCCAGTCTTAAAAGGCAAACTGTGACCTCTTGGAAGTTGCACTTGTAAGAAGAAATTCTTCCCAACTGTTCACCAGAGCTGTGTTCCCTGGTATAGTGATAATCAATAGGTCTTGAAATGAACGCTTTAAAATGTTATTGCAACGCAGTTGTGAAACAGAGGGCATTTAAAACCAGTGTCATTGACAATGAAGTAGAAAGCTGGTGCACAACAGCTTGCATAAGAAAATAAAGACCAGCATTGAAAAACTTAATACTGTGAATGCAAGACTTCTCTAATGATCAATAATCCTCTATGTAGTCTTCCACACTGAGACTTTCTTTTAAAAACAACTAAAATTGAGATTTTTTTATAGTCATATATAAATTAAAATCACTTATTGTTTTGGAACACATGTAGATTAATAGATATGAACAAACTCATTGAATTTAATGAAATATAGTCACATGATTCAGAAATCATTACAAATAAGGTGTGCACAGATAAAGCACAGTGCAATCATTATATTTGTTTCATAAAATTCAACTAGGCTACCTAAAAGTAATAAATGTTGCTAAACCCTGATGTAACAACTTAATAGATTCTTTTTTCTTTTTTTTTTTCTTGTTTGATTTCTTATTTTGTAAATCAATACAGGTGTGTTGATGCAATTTATTTAGACATGAGCTTGGTTTTAACACTGTGTGTGAATTTCATACAGGCTTCATTTTTAGATACCTGTAAAGCATACTGCTTTTTAGTACACATCAGTCAATGCCATGGTAAAATGTTCATCTTATCTTTCTCCTTAAAAACCAGTCTGTTCTTACTGATCACAAAAAGTTATTTCCTTAGAGATATTAATATTTACAATTTTAGGCTGATTATACCACATCCCAAGAATTACTGTCCATTAAGTGTAAAGACAGGCTAAGATTATTAATTAGGATGTAGATAGTTCCATGGTAAAACAACTGTGCTTAATCACATGAGCATCACACTTACAGGCCATTTGAAAAACTGCCATTCAATGCAGAATATACTAATTTTCTCTTACATATTCATCGAAGCTACTAGAAGTGAATTAGTTAGATGAGATACAACATCTATGCTGACAAATATAGAAGAAGATACCAGTGTGAAGGGCCTGATGACAGCAGAGGCAGTGCATCAAGATAAATGATCCTTTCATCTTGTTCTGCCAATCATTGTGTTGGTCATGGCCAAAAGAAATTTTCAAGAATAGGAGACGATATATTTTAGAGCAGCCAGGTAATATGGTATTATGGCTGGTAGTACAGCTATTTCTTTATTGAAGAAATAACATGAAATTACCAACATAGGCACTGAAAGACTGACATTATTGATCTTTATTCCTTTGGGATATCATATTAAAAGGTATTTTCCAGGGGAGCAAATACTTAGAGGAAGGGATTTTGAAAAATGGAAAGCAAACAAGAGAATGAACATTTTGGCATTGACTTCCCTGAATGTACCTCACTGATTTCCTCAGACACGCTTCATAAATGTTTGACATGGGAAAGCAGAAGGCACCAATAGAAAGATACAAAAAAGTACAAGAACTTCTTTTAGCAAGACATTGTAAATTTATACCAGCAGTTTAAGCCCACGATTTGCTTGAAAGAAAAATCAAATATATTTACAGTTACTCTGAAAATACAGAAAATTTACTATAAAGTTTATTAAAGAAAAAGACAGAAGATGTAAAACTGTGAAAGTATTCAGTTGGTTTGGAAAAGTTAATTTAGAGGGGTAATATTTTTCACATAATTCAACAAATTTTTGTGCTTTTTAAAAATACATGATAATTGCCTACCATAAATATTCTTCAACAATAAGGCCAAACTTAACAAAATACTAGTAAACATAGCACTACTTTTAGGAGTTTAGCTATATGTCCTGGTTTATCCAGAATGTAATAGCTTATGATCAACTCTTGGACAGCAGTGGAGTTTCCCTTTCACCACTCTTGTAATCCTTTTTAATTTTACTCCATTACTAGTTAGTGTTAGATTTTAAAAGTACACTGATTGCTGCATATACAACATTATGTATACAGTATGTATTTGTGTTTCCCACACATGAAAGGCATTACTCAGCTTGAAACCATCAGGATGACAACCAAAAAAAATTTGTCAAAAGGTAAAATAAATACATAAATAAATCTAACTCTAAATGTATATTTAGCCTGGCTGAAGTTACTGACTGAACATGAAGGTGGTTTCCTGGTTTTAGAAATACTGGTAGGATCTTTTCTTATATCAGGAAACTAACTTGACAGTTATCTTTGTTGCTACACAATACTAATTTTTATAATTTTCATTTTTTAAAAGTAGAAATTTCATTGTAATAATTTGTGACTGGGTGTATGAGAAAGAGAGAGGAAGACCTAGAGAAAGGTTTTTCTTGAGAATTTCAGCACTAGAAGTACAATTTTTTACAGTTCAAGCTCAGAGCAAGCTATCTGAGCTGTGCAGCTGTCTCTTGCTGTAGCTTGGACTTGGACTAATCAGCAAGATTCAAGGACAACAGCAGAGAGCACAGCAAAGACCATCCAGTGACTTAGCTGGTAAATGTAAATGATCCAAATACATTATTATTACTGACCAAAAATCACTGTGATAATTCTCTAAGAACTTCAGTATTGCATGGTATGACACACAGATATTAATATACGTTAGGACTTTTTAGGAAGAGAGGATTAAGAATTAAACAGGAAGCTGGATTACATAGCATCTAAATTAATTAAACAAGCATATCTACAGTTTTCTTTACAACCTACCCCTCAGAAAACAGATCCTATAGAGCTGAAAATGCATCACAGAAGTTGAACAAAGATCATTGCTTCCATATGAAATGATAAGTAAATCCATTTTTTCTTTCAGTGCTTTCACTTGAGGATGGATTTAGTAGGACAGTAAATACACTATGACTTGTTTGCTTGGAAGGGAGGCAAAAGCAGAGGATTTAAAGATTTCTATTAAGGGTCTGTCCAGATTATGAACCCTTTCAATATGCATTACTAATGATAGTATGTATATGTAATATACATGTATAATATATAATGTATAACAGAACAAACAACCAATATAAAAATCAACCCCCCCAACCAAAACAACGAAACAAACAAGCCACAATAGATTCTTAAATCTGCATGTGAAATGAAGCTGAGAATGTCTGAAATAGACAGGAATCAGACCTAGAATCTAGAATCATGGAATCACAGAAGAGTTTGTGTTGGAAGGGAGCTCAAAGACTATTTAGTTCCAAACCTGCTGCCATGGGCAGGGACACTTCCACTAGACCAGGTTGCTCAAAGCCCTACCCAACTCAGCCTTGAACATTACCAGGGATGTGGCATCCACAGCTGCTCTGTGCAGAATTTATTCTTAATGTCTAATCTACATGTACGCTTTTCAGTCTAAAGTTTAAAATTGGGAGCTCCAGAACAGGATGCAGTACTCCAGGTGGAATCTCACCAGAGTGGAGTAGAGGGCATGGTCATTGTAAATTAGAGAAAAGGTCTCAGAAAACTGGTCTGAATCCAACAGGGACAAGTGTGAGGTATTCAAAACAGGTAAGAATAATCAATTTTACAAACGTAGGATGGGGAACAGCTGGCTAGATAGCAGCTTTTGGAAAAAGATCCAAGGAGTTAACCAGACTACAGTTTGAACATGATCAAAAATATCATGATTTTCTGAAGATGTCAAACATCATACTGAGATGTGTAAGTGGAATATAGCTTGCAAAAAATACAAGCAAATCCTTCAGCTTTGTACCACTTTGTAGAGCCTCAGCTGGAGTGCTCTGTCCAGCTCTGGTCAGCATTCTTGCTGAACCACATCAGAGAGAGAACAGGGAATAAAGAAAGAAAGATAAGAAATCTACAAAGAGGATCACTGAAAAAACAAATGAAAGATTCAAGCTATTTAAATTAAGGAAAACTGAAAGGGTAAAGGCTGAAGTGTTGCGATGTGCTCTGGCCAGTTTTGGCCTGTCTCATGGCCAGGCTCTGCTATGTACCCTCCCCCTCCCGGTATCGGTTCTCCACCCCATAGAGGGCTCTGTATTGTGTAATCCTATACAAAGCCCGCCAAATTCAAACCTAGCGCTCCCCCCCTATTGGATATTGTACCCTCCCCCCGCCCCCTCGTGTCTGTATTTATGTCACCGTAACCCCCCCATGCCGGTGCTTCCCCGGCACAATCCAGCGCTGAATAAACCATCTGGGAAGCCCCTCTGCCTGTCTCTCCTTCTTCGGCGCGCCTGGAACATCGGTGGACGAGGTGAACCCCTACAGGTACTTCGCCAGCCCACCCGAGCCTTGGAGCAGCCCAGACATCCCCTGAAGCTGCGGACGGACGCTCGGTGCCCCCCCGGAACGCACCGCAGCACTGAGGTATATGAAAAGTTTCAGAAAAAAAAAAAAAAAATGGGGATGGATGGCCTTAACAGTAAAAATATGGTTTTCTATTACATGACAGCGACCATCATGAAAGCTATGAACATGGTATGACTGTCCACAACAGAAAAATGGACCAAGCAAATTTAACAGGAAAAGCACGTCTGATTACTGGTGGTGAAATTAAACAGGAAAAATCCTAGCCACAGCGAGCCAAAAAGTAACTTGGCACATTCATGGCAAACGAATATACAAACACTTATGCTAAGAAACCTTGATGCAATCTCCCTCATGGAAGTTTGAAAATCACTGGTTTACTAAGACAAGAATCTCAATGAGAAGTTCATGTTATTTCCTTATACTCTAACATTCTTATGGAGACTACTGACACACCACTGACCCAGTGAACCATGTGACTGACCCAGAGGAATAACATTGCTACAAAATACCTTTCGGGAAGCATCCCTGATTTGCACAAAGACTCTGGTGAATATTTCAAAATAACAAATATATTAGCAGAAGAAAAGGTCTGTTCACAAACCATTCACAAACAAACAAAAAGCAGTGTGTGGGGAGTATATCTGCTGGATAATTTATTCACAATGAATTATTCAGCCAACTCTAGCAAAGGACCTATTTTTTTTTTCTAGTTATATAAAGATATTTTCTTATGACAGCCATAGACACAAATGTTGTCTTTGACTGATGCTTTCCTTACTGTCATCTTTTCTGTTTGGCCCATAAAGTCAGTTCAGGAAGTACTTTGTCTTCTCACTGATCTTTTGATTCAGGGGTGAATGACAACTTTAACCACACAGCTAGACCAAATGCCTCAGGATGGCAAGGGTAGAAGGAAAGTCATATTTTTAAATTAGAAGGACAAAAATTGCCCACAGCCAAGTAATAGACTATCACATAAACAGAAACTTCATCATGTGAAATAGTAGCAGTCCAATTTCAAGACAAAAAGCAAGATAAAGTTAAGGACATTTGAAAACAAAGGTTTGAGGAAAGTGACTCATGTACTGATAAACCAGATAAAAAAGATAAAACTGTGCAAAAAAATAGAACGCATCTAATCCACACAATGCCACATTTTATTGGCATTTATTTTTTCTTTTCAAAAGTAATTTTTTCTTTTTTTCCTTTGTTTCACCCTCACTTTCCCTTTTAGTTTGCAGCCCTTTGTTCTTTTCTCTTTAATGATGACTAGCACTGATTTACTTATCTAGGTCATTCGTTTACTTTGAATTGTTTGTTGTGGTACAACAAAAACATTGAAACCTAGGAACTCCTGTTAACTTTGCTCATATTATTGAAGTTGGTTTTATTTTGAAAATGCCTTAAATATTTTCAATTTCTTAAAAAGTTTCCACTTTACAATTTGAAGTAAATTTGATATGAATTGTAATAGCCTGGATTGCTGAAATGCATGCAGTCTTTCTCATCATTAGGCAGTGTGTTTTCACATTTCTCTGTTAGTATAAGAAAACTCTGAAAATTCAATTAGTTGAATTAATGCAGTGTGCAACACAGCACACAGAAAAATTCCCCATCCTTGATAGCACATACCACTTTTGCCCTATTATGTGACAGAGTCAATTATGACACAGCTTCTCTTATCATCCATTTTCAAATCTCTGTAAGCAGAGTGAATCTTGACAGCAGATACAAAGCAATAGATAGGTAAGTGGCTTGCATTTTGGATTGAAGAGCAAAGATGTTTGAAGAAATGCAGTAGACAAGCCCATATGTTAATATCAGCCATATTTTTGTGAGGTCCATATGAAGAAGCCTTCTCATCTTTTTGTACTAGGGATGAGGTTTTTTTCTTGCTGGGCAACAAGCATATAATCTTCTTTCAGATGTGGGTTACTATGGTACACTATATATAAGATTACCATAACGATGATCCTTAGGTTTAGGTGACTGTCAAGAAAACCATCAGCAGCCAGAGAGCTGGTGTGATGTATCTTAAAATGCTTACCTCTTTTACCATATCTGTATCATTGCCTTGTGCTCCCCTTCTGTTTGTGGGCTTCAGCTTTACTATATTATCATTCCCATATCAGTAGAGACACACATACATATAAGTTAACTTATATATCCATGCACACATGTATACAAAATGGAGTTGAATAGGTAGAGACCATCTGTTTTGGTTTTGTACAACTCCTAACACAATGACCTCTGTGTATAAAACTAGTTGAAATGGTAAATGTTTCTGTTCTTTCACTCAGTACCCACCCTGTACAGAACTTGTTATTGCAGTGACCAGTAGATGAGAGAGAGTTTCTGGTTCCATGTCCTACTCCATATTTTATTCCTTCTAGTCAGACTCTTGGATATGTTTAAGTTGACTTTCTGGGGAATATGAATTGCTTTAGCATTAAAATAATATTTAATAACATTTCTCTTGATCTTCCAGACTACTTCATGAGATCAGGACTGTGAAAATAATTGTTTTTTAAGTTCAGCATTCTGGTTCAAATTCCTGTGTGTGTCTTGTCCTTCCATTTCAGGTAAGCACATTTATCACTGGGCTGTAGGTGAGATATATCTATACAAGCTGCAGACAGCTAGAAATCTCAGATGTGTGTAAATGCATCTGCCTTGATGAAGAAGTTCAACAATTTCAAATAGTACTGAACTGCTTTTAATGTGCTACAGTTGATATGCACAAGAGCAGTAAGATCAAACCTTTGTATTTTCAACATATCAGCAGGCCACCTTTTGCTCAAATGGACATGGATTTTGTTTCTGGAACTCATGCCAGGAGACAGGAAACAGCTCTATAGGCTTTGTAATACATTGTACCCTGACATTGAGTCAGTTGGTTAAATTTTTCCTGGAAGAAAAGGTTGCTGACTAGAGATCTCTGAGCTTTTCTTTTCTGTATGAATCTCCAATTTTTTTGTCAGCCTATACCTCTTAAGTGTCTATGGCTTCTCTGTGTGTATATAGTTGCATCAAATGGAGATTAGAAATACCTTTTACATTAGACAAACATTATTCTGTGTTCTGCAACTGCTAAATGCCATCAAATGTGTGTTCATGACAATGGTAAAAACTGGTAAATGTTATTGTTCTCAAATATAGGGATGATACCTCTTTCTAATGGGTTCTAGAAAACCCTAGCACACTTCTGTCATTATAAGATAGGTTTTTCCTGTATACTCACTTCATTTTCCATCAGCATATTTATTAGTTTTTAATGCCTTGCCTTTTCCCAAAACAGGTAGCAGTGACACAATGTTTCCTTTGTGGCTCCCTTTGCCTTCAGCGTATAGATTACAAGATGCATTCTGCTTTATTTTGTTTCTTTTAGGCATGTTCCTCTCTATTCTGCTGCACTAATTCACAGGCAGCTTGAAAGCATACTGCCTTATATATAACACTCTTAACCAAATACCTGAATAAAATGTGAGTTACCTAGGAAAAAATGGTGAAATGACACCAGAAACACTTGGTAAGTTGTCTGTCTTTGATACCACCTCCCATTCCACAGATGTCCTTTGCTTCCATTACACTCTTCTCTATTGCAGCTCCTGCCTATATTCCCAGATATATATATCCCCTATTCTTTGCCTTGCACAAACAATAGATTGAATTGCCGTCCTCCTGTGTTAAACAGAAGAACAATGCTGTTTTTCTTTGATGATTACTTGTTAATATGGGCATGTGCTTGCCTTTCCCTTTTACTTAATCCATTAGTAATACCTCCCAAAGATAATTTTCCCTCCAGCTGCAGTGGGGTTCTCAGGAATCAGCTTGCACTAGAAGTCCCACTGAACCAAGGCTGCAGGGGAATAAAATACAAGCACAAAGAAAAATGCACACACATTAAACAAAAGTGAAAGTCCAAATATATCAATATAGTTGATGTCTATGATTTCCAAGGCTTTAGCAATCTGGTCAGATGGAGTTTATTTGAATGATGTTTGGTCGTGTTAAGTGACAGTTTTGCACCAGAAGGTTTTATTTAAATTTAATTCAAATCTCAAAGGATAAGGTCTTATCTTTAGGCTGATATCAGCATCTAACAATATCACGAGAAATAATCAGGACATCAATCAATAACTTTACTTCAGATTTTTTTAACTGATTGCCATACATAAAAATCTGCTGTCTGATGAAGTCCCAACTAAATACAGTCTGTGTACTTGAATATAGCTAATAAATGTGGCTACTTGGATTCTAGAAGGAATAGTGTTGCTCATGTTCTTCACAGTCCGTACAGGTCCCAAATCAAAAGTATGGTGGAATGAAAATGGCAGGTTGCAGCATTGGGACTTTAACATACCATAAAGATTGGGGAAAAAAAATCTCTATCTTTTGAAGAATAATGATTTGTTGGATAGCTCAGTTGAGTAGTGGATTTCCTGTGTCAAAAGGTTGGCACACTATGAAATAACTAATGATGATGAGAAAAGTTGAAAAAAGTGTTTAGTGTAATAGGTACTGAAACCTGTAACTTGTTGCTTGTCAAAACAAGCCTTTTTACACCAGCAGACAAAACTTTTGATGTGATAGTTCATATTTCTAAGAAATTCTGTGTTCTCAAACCACTGGTCATTCTATCCTGTCTTCTACTGATGGTTCTGAAGTGAAAATGGAACACAGGAAACTAAATGAGAAACCTAAGATAATTAACAATCCTTTGTCATTTCGAAGGGACAGTAAGTGATTAAGAACAGGACTGGTAAGCATGTTGTATGCAAAGTGAGAAGGTCCAGAAATAAACATTTTTTGAGGCCAATTTCAGCATCAAAATATACACTATAAATGCTTTTTCAAAAGAAATCCCAGAGCCATTCAAGAGCTGCAATAAGAACATGATGCAGCAGTCTGCAGGAAGCAAATGGGTTCAGGTAGACAGAAAAATGAAGAAGACATTTAAAAGTTGTGGGTTTACTGCCATACAAGACAAATGAATGTTTATTCTTCAAGAAGTTTGGCACATGCAGATGTCCCTTTTTCCTTTTTTTTTTTTTTTTTTTTGCAAAACAACATCCACATTAGAAAGACGATTCAAGAGAATTTTAGATTCATGAGTTTACAGAAATGCCCAAGGAGTATGCTGTAGCATCTTTAAAACTGTTCAGTTCAGAAAACAATTGAGAAGTGTCATTTGCATGTTTTTACAAGTGAAAGGGATGAGGCTTAAAATGGAGTCTGATTTAGAACCTCAGAACAAATAGGAAAAATTACTTCAGAATTAAAACTTGGAAAAATTCAGCTGTTCTAACAAAATGTAATGTGGAGATTCTTGATAAATCCTGGATAATACTAAGGTACTGAGAACAAATAAATACATGTCCTATGCAGAAAAGTTTGCTAGTTTTAAGAAAGAGAGCTTTATATTTCTTTACAAAGAAAGATTCAGCCCAATTAGAAGAACACTAAGCCACCCAAACCCTGTCTTGTACAATGTGAATGTCCATCTAAGAAGTAATTTCCACAGATGCTGTTCAGTTGAAAAGAAGGAAATAAACACTTGCAGAACATCATAAAGTTGACCAAATACATAAATCAACTTCAAAATCAGATTAACTGTGCTGGATCAGAAGCTCATCAGTGACAAACTAATAAAACAACCTAGCTCACATACAGATTGCCATATTCTATGCTTATTTCAATGAACAGCCTCTTAGGAATTTCAGAAGCCTAAAAATTTTTATTACCTCCATCATAATGCATGAATCTGGTGATTTTTCATGAAACTCTACCTTTCCTTTGATTAATTGACACTTACTGCATGATAAGAATGTGCAAATAAAATTTTACCATGACTGGGTCTCTGCATGATACATTTTTTTTATTCCAAAACAGCTTGTTCTTGTGTCAGTGACCTAACACAGGACAAAGAAAATGGGTGTCAGGGACACCACAAAGCACCATGAAGAAAATGTCCATCTTGAGAATGGAGGTGCTGAGCTACTACTGAGCAGGAAAAACTGTCAATGCACCCACAGAAGGAAATGGAGATGTTATTCCAGATACTCTTATAAAAGCTGTAGGATATTATTTGAATGGAAAATATACATTATTTCTCAGATTTATTTACTGTGAAGCACTGAAGCATAGTTTGGCAACACAACTGTAATTTTCATACACTTCATTTCAGAAGGAAAAGAGAAAGTGGTGAAAGGGAATTTGGCAATACAGCTTTAAATATTGTATAATCCTTGTAGTCAGCTATCTCTGTTGGCAGCCAAACAGAAGTGCCTAGAGTCAGAAACCTCAGCAAAGGGCATTTACAAATGTTTAAAAAATGCAGTTACTTGGAATACAACTCCGCTCTTGTGCTGTCCCCACAGACTTCAGATTACAAAGGCAAGGGAGGGGAAGTGCCTCATCTCCCAGACTGTGACCCACACCTCCTTTCTTCCTGGGAATATAATTAGCTCCCTCTTCTCTAAACTTCCAACCCAGTCTTTTGGACTGGGCAGCTTTGCACTGTGTTTTTTTATTCCTCTGAAGCTTGACTTCTTTCTCTCTGTACTCGATCCTCAACAGACCTAACTACTTTGATGATATTACGGGTTGACAGCCAGAACTGAAAATAAGAAGAAGGAAGCCTACTGACAAACTGGCTAGGTTTTGTTTTTTAGCTTTTTTTCCCCCCAAAAAAGTGTCATCAGTGATTTTGATGCCAAAATTCTTGTGCAATGAACACAACTGGCATGAACACTTGGATGCCTCCCAAATGCAGATGGAAATGTCACAGAAATGATGAAGGTAATATTGTCATGAACTGAATTATTCCATAACCAATATCTGCCCCAGAAGAGAAAAAAAGAAGTCTGTCTTAGCTATAAAATAAAATATGACATAGGTAGATCATGACCCTGACAAGTACTCAAAGTCAGCTGGTGAAAACAGGTTTTAAAACAACAAGTCAGCAAGCAAGCTGAGAAATTATGAAAGCCTTCAGTAAAATGTATGGATAGAGCAGGGAAGTAACTTGAAAAACAGGTGTCACAAATATCAGGACACTTGTAAAGCACAGGAAAAGGAGTCAAGGATGATTGTTCTATTCTTGACTGTGCTGAAGACTTCTTGTGTGACTTTTGGCCCAAACAGGGCCATCTCAGTCTGGAAGAACATAATAAATGACAAGTAAACACAGAAATAATCCTGCTTTGAAAATTAACCATTAAATGGTTTTCTGTAAGGATTAATGCCTAATGCTATGCCTAATGTCCAATGTCTACCTGGTAAATCAGTTATTTATTTGGCTTTAACTCTACCAAACAGCACAAATAGATTTCTTATTGGTATTGTACCTGACATGTGAAGATGGTGTCTGTATAAAATTATGGTGAACATGAAAAATAAACCTACAGACTTACTTGAATCTGGAGATCACAGTCATAGAGTTATATGCTGGATGTAACAGAACATGCATGGTATGGAATTATGAACCTTGACATAAGCAGCAGAAATTGGGAAGTGGACAAATTTTAAAACTTCTTTGTCAGAATGTGAGGACACAGCAGAAGAATAAGACTGAAAGATATGGAAAGATTTTTCATTTTTTGTTTCTACAAAATAGGAAATCATTATGAAAATTTGCAGACTCTTTGATGAAAAATATGTTCTGTGCCTGATTAAGAAAATTGTAGAAGATTACGGCACGCAAATCAAAAACATGTTCCCATAAATCTCATAACTCTAATGGGAAAGTTTTGCTGTTTTGCTGTCCCTGCATCAAGCTAAGAGAGATGTGCCAGTGAACACTACAGTCTCAGACCTGACTGTCATAGTGCTTAATTTCTGATTTTACTTTTTTTAAGAATTTGAATGGCATCAATGTAAGGCCAGGGCAGGAATTAAAAAAAAAAAAAAGAAAAAAAAAAGAAAAAAGATATTTAAAGCAATTAGGTGCAGAGAAAAATGACAGTGGCTTCTATCTTTGGTTAGGGGATATAGGAAACAAGAAAAAGAGTGAGTATTTGAATAGTCTGAATGACAAATGTATGTGGGAGAAGCTGTTACCAAACAAATCCAGTTTCTTTTATTTTTAGGACGTGTTCTATCAGGTAAAAAAATAAACATGACTAAAAATAGACTGATGCATGTATATAGCTCCACTTAGATGTACAGGTAATGGCACACAATGCAGATGGCTGGATGGATGTAAGGTGTATGTAAAGGTGGATGAGGTGAACTCAGCTTCAGAAAAGCTATTTCCTATAACAAAGCAGATACTCTAGCTCATGTCACCCAAAGGCAGACACCAGATTTAGGTGTTTAATCTATGAAGAAAATTCCACCCTTTCTGTAGACTGATGTTCTTTCGCTCCAGCAGCTGAAATGTAGTCAGGAGAGTTTTGTAATAACTGTGTTAAAAACATATTGCTCTGAACAGTTTATTAAGACATGAAGAATTTGCTATGGGCATTATTTAAACAATAATGGAACTACACAGAAAAGAGTTTATAAGAACCAGCTCCTATTTTTTTACCTCCAGCAGAAGGGTTTGGAAAGAAAATGAGAGTTTAATGTTGTTTTCTACCTTCTTTTTTAGTGTGAAGAGGGACCAGCCAAGATAACAGTGATACCCATTTGTATTTGTAGCAGTTTTAATCAGTTACCAGTGTGCCAGTTTGGCAGTCTTTAGCCAGCACACCCTGTGCTATAACTTCAGACATTAGCCCTGGAAAAACATCCTCAGTGTTTGGCAGCACCATGGGTGTATTGGAATGCCAAAAGTCATGTGGATGAATAATGCAAGGATAGGGCATGCATGAATAAATCGGCAAATAAATAAGGAAGCTGTAGCTGGGTTCTGCTCTGCAGGCCACTTTCAGCAGCAAGCACTGCACTTCCTCCCCTTCTTTAAGAGGGAGATAATGTGCCGGGGCAGGGGCACCGGCTGTCCGCCTGCGGTTCCAGGGGCTGCTGGGCTGCTTCAAGGGTGTGAGAGGGCTGGCGAAGGTCCGGCAGGGTTTCACCTAATCCACCGATGTTCCAGGCACACGGAGGAAGGAGAAACAAGTGGAGGGGCTTCCCAGATGTTTTATTCGGGCACCAGGATCCTGCTAGGGAAGCACTGGCACAGGGAGTTACAGTTACATATATACCAACATGAGGGAGTGGGGGAGGATACAAAAATACTATGGGGAAAGAGTGCGGGGTTTGAATTTGGTGGGCTTTGTATAGGATTTCAAAATACAGAGCCTTCCGGGGGGGAAACCGGATACCGAGGCGGGGAGGGGAAACAGTAGTGCCTGGCCATGAGGAAAAACCGAAATCTGGCCATAGCACACCTCAACAATAATGTACAGGATATTACAAGTTTTGTAGGAATATAAAGTAATTTTTGAGGGGCTTTTAAAAATGTTTCTCTTAAATAATTTTGTTGCTATTCATTGGTTTTTCTCTTATCACATGTCCAGATTTAAACAGTAATATCTGCTTAAACATAAAAACATGAGGCCAGTTTTAAGGAGTTGCTGAAACTGTAGACCAGGTCAGGCTGCCACAGCTCCACGCATCCAGGTCCCACTAGCAATGGGGCTGAGCGGGTATTCCCAATGGGCAGCCTCACACCATAATTCAGAGCATGTGTACACATAGCCCAGCACAGAGAGCAGCACAGACAAGGCACAGTGCTCACACAGAAGCAAACAGCACCAATGGTCTCATTTTAGTCTCCTCTCTGGCTGACCAGAACAATAGGCTTTTAGTGGAAAGTATACACATTTATACAGTGTGGATCCCTCCAATAGTTAGCCTTAGACTCATGCTTTATCCACTAGCTGGTCTTGAACCCTTGGTTTTCCTACTTGGTGGGATTCAAGCATGTGAACTCACAGGGACAGAGCCCAGAGCAGCTGCTGGAGTTCAGAATTATGTGAGCACACATGCACACACACACACAGACGCGCACTCTAGGGTACTCCACGGTAGCAGACTTACATACATCCAGATTGCCAGTAGCTGGCCCCTTGATATCCTGGTCTCCTCTGGTTACCACAGGAGCAGGCATGCAAAATGATCTCTCTGGTATCTGGTCCAGACTGTGGTCTTACCTGTAGCCAACCCCAGATTCCAAAGTCCCTTCAGCTCTGGACCTTCTGGACCACTCAGATGCTCTGATTTCCCCAGTCTCTGTCCCAGACTCGTGGTCACTCCAGCACTTGGTTCCTAAGCCTCTTACAGTACTCAGCATCTAGACCAGCTTGATGTTTGCTGGTGATTTCTCACTGTCATGTCCACTCTGCTCACACACACACACACACACACACACACACAGAGGCCCTTGGCTTCTCCAGCTGCTGGTACACAGCTCCCTCTGACTTGTGGTTTACACCCATTACTGATACTCAGACTTCCATGCACCCTCACATGTACACAGAACAGAGTCCCTTCATGTGGCAGTGGGCTAGGGGGAAATCCCCTAGCTGCCACATTCTAACCCTGTCAATCACAGACTCAGTTCCACCTCTGTTATTTTAATATTCATTGTATTGTTTTACTGTTCAACAGCTGCCAGAAAGTTCTACTGTTCTGTAACGTTCATAGGCTGATGCAAATATGTTCTGCCCTTGCCCAAGACTCATTGGAAAGCTGTCACCCCATGTCAATTTGTGATTTGTTAAGAACCTTGGACCCACCTTATCACCACTCCCTTCCCCTTTTCCTATAAAAGTCTGTGTAACGACCCCATTGGTGTGTCATCTGGTAGCACATATCCTGAAGAAAAAGAACATCATTAAAAGTCTGGGTAAAGATACCGAGGGTCTGTTCTCTCTTCTTTACTTCTACCTGCTTCAGTTACCATCGGGGTTTTCTACTCTCACTGCAAGGCACAAGCTAGGTACAGAGATAAGCGAGATAAGATAAGGCTGCTTATAGTGGCAGCCAAAAAGCTTATCTGACCAAAGTGCTGGATAACGGCAGACTTTGCAGCACCCAAGCAGCCCTGCTGAACCCCGCAGAAGTGTTACCTTCACCCAGGAAAAAAGTCAGAAGTGGAGTTCAGTGAGAAAAGAGGAGAAACTGTTTTGATCAGACACGGGGCATTACCAAACATATGTACTGACCAGACCCAGTTTACAGGAGGCCAGCCTCTTTTATCCCCTTTTTACCTCTATTTCCCCATGTTTCCCATTCCCTGATCCTTTCCTTTCCCTACCTTTGGTTCCTGACCTAAACTTCCCATCATAAGTCAGGTGCAATCTCAAAATCTTCTCCTTTGGCATTCTACAAGGAGCCTCACACTCAGTGACAGTCCCTTCCAGTTCTTGAAGTGCTGTGGTGTGTTGGTTTTGGCTAAAGTGGAGTTAATTTTCTTCACTATGGCTGGTATGGGGCTGTGTTCTAGATTTGTGCTGAACACAGGGTTGATAATAGAGAGATGTTTTTGTTCTTGCCAAGCAGGGCTTACACAGGACCAAAGTATTTTTTGCTTTTTGTACTGCCATACTGGCAAGGAAGTTGGGGTACATGGGAGCTTGGGAGGAGCCACATTGATCCAAAGTGACCAAAGAGATATTCCATATGACATCGTGCTCATTATGTAAAGTGGGGGAAAGAAGGAGGAAGGGGAAGACATTTGGAGTGATGGCATTTGTATTCCCAAGTAACCATTACCTGTGATAGAATCCTGCTCTCTTGGGGATGGCTGAACAGCTGCCTGCCATGGGAAGCAGAGAATTTCTTGTTTTGTTTGCTTGTGCGTGTGGCTTTTGCTTTCCCTATTAAACTGTCTTTATCTCAACCCATGAGTTTTCCAGCTTTTACCCTTTTGATTCTCTCCTTGATCCTATTGGTGGGGGAGTGAGGGAGGAGCTGTGTGAGGAAACAGTGTCCATTAGCTCACCATGGTGGCTCTCAGCCTGCCTGGGTGTCTGATCAGCTCTGTGAAGGATCAGGGCACAGGCTTCTATTTCTTCCTTTGGCCAGGGTACTGGGGGCTCTTTCATTTGCCCCTGTGCCTCAGAGGACCCTCTGTCTTTGTTGAAATGAGCCTCTAAGCACATACCCTAACATTAGTAATCTTCATCTTTTTATTTGTCTGGTTTTGTTAAACAACTTGCAGGCTGCAGCATGCTGGCTGCTGACTGGTTTGCAATTGAGGCTGCTCCTAACTCTGTAATGCGGCCCCGATTTCACTGAAATGTATAGAACTCTGGCCACTGAATTGAGTGGAGACAGACTTTTGCTACACCGGCTTGCTCCCAAAGTATCCACTGGCCCAGACCTCACGTCCTCTGAGAAAGCAGATGTGCAGAATTAAAGGAGAAAATAACTCCCACAGAAAATTCCTTTTCTAAATTTTTTAAATCAGGAGGAAAACCTGCTATTCCAACTTCACAGTTTCTCAACTACAACCACCATTTTTTATTAGTAATCTCCACCATTCCACCCATTTTCTTAATCTTCTACAAACCTCACCTTTTCAATTACCTATGCATTTCAGGATAAGGAGAATTGTTATTATGAGCTTTTGCATGTGTCTGTATATCACTTAGCATTCCAGTAGCTCTTCATGCCCCTGTAGCATCCAAACAATTAAAAAAAGCTGGCATGCAAAAGTTCTAGAAAAGTTTTTAGCTGCTGAAATTAGCAAAATTACCAATTGACTTTATTATAAATAAACAGATGAGAGTCATAGTTGCAGACAATTTCTCAGTCCTTTATTGCTATTTAGACTATGTCCCCTCATGCTGAAAAGATATGAGAAAGAAATCTGCAGCACATTTTATTAGTAAGTCTCTTTTACTCTCCAGGAAATCTATCAAGAGACTAGGTCTACTGTATAAGTCTATCCAAATATTTTAATAGGACCATGCTCAGCATTTTCCTAAAATGAAGATGGATTTTGGCTGAGCTCAAATTATGATCAGGAGGTTCCTCCATGAGCATAAGCAAGAGTGCTGATAGAGGCTATGACTGACTGAGACTGGAGGTTCACAATTGTGCAGTAATTTCTGGCCCTTCTCCAGCTTCAAGGATGAAGTCTGCCAACTTGGCAGGCTGGAGAACTCGCTATGGCAATTTTTCAAATGGGAGAAATGGTCCAAGGAGGAGCTGTAATTCCATATAAACTGTCCAGAACTGATGACAGGGGCCTCTGCTTCCAACAATCTGGCCAAGAACTGAGTGAGTCACTATGTCCAACTGAAGATGGACAGTGTATTTATGGAATTCCTGTAGGCATTCACTGTGCAACTACAGCCAAATTGCTAATGTAACTGCGGCTTACAGTTGGAGTGTGATGTCTGGGATTTTCTGGATGTCAGAGCCTGGAAGTTCCTTTGAATTCTCATAAGTGTGAGATCATCGAACTATGTTTTGAAAAGCAGCGGTTTTGAGTGTGTTCGTGTTGGTTCACTTTAAATGGGGTTTTTTAATTTCCAGAAATTTTTGCTGCAATTTATAAAACTATCACTTACTTTAAAATCATTAATAAGTTTTTTTAAAGCCTGGAGAAATCCTTCCTCAGCTCTCTAAATAAGAAAATCTCTTTTAGAGAGACTGTCAAAGGCTTTATTCCATCTAAAACCATACAAGGAGTGGTTGAGACACTTGGTCTCTTCAGCCTAGAGAAGAGAAAACTGAGGGGAGACCACATTACACTTACAACTTCCTTGTGAGGGACGGTGCAGGGAAAGGCACTGAGCTCTTTTCTGTGGCAACCAGTGACAGGACCCAAGGGAAAGACCTGAAGCCTTTAGATTGGATATTAGAAAAAGGTTCTTCACCCCGAGGGTGGCTGGACACTGGAACAGGCTCCCCAGGGAAGTGGTCATAGCACCAAGCCTGACAGAGTTCAAGAAACATTTGGGCAATGCTCCCAGGCACAGTGTGTGATTCTTGGGGTTGTCCTGTTCAGAGCTAAGATTTAGACTCAATGGTTTTGTGAGTCCCTTCCAACTCAGAATATTCTGTGATTCTGTGATTTTGTAAGTCTTCCTGAAGTTTTTCCCTGTTCTGTCTCAAGCAGTGAGATGGATTTGGTGCATCCAAAAAAATACTCAGTTTTGAACAAGCATGATAACCTAGACAAATTTGCCCTGTTGAATTTAGTTGGAGTAACATGACTTGGTCATAAACCTTACTATAAACACTCCAGACAGATTCCAAATATGAGACATAAGAATTTACTTTTGTTATTTCTTGAAGTTCACAAGGAGGAGGAAAAAAACTTCACAAAGAGGAGGAAAAAAGGTTGCACAACTGTTACTGCTTAATGAAACAGAATATAATGCAATTAATGCCTCACTGGCTGTAGAGAGTCAGAAGGTCAAAATTCAACATCAGCTTTGTCTACCTGTTAGACTAAATTGGTCTCACCCACACAATCAGCAAATCTTCTGTAACAATGAGACCTAATGGCATGTACTATGGAACTTGGGTTTACTCTTCTAAATTTGGAAGTGTTCAAGAAATTTTTTTTCTTAATGCTTTCACGTGTTTCCTAGACTTGCTTGTCTCACAGGGATTTAGATCTCTTGCTTCCAACTCTGGGCTGCTGAGAGTTTGATATACAACTTTTCTTAATAGAGTAGTGCTCACAAAAGTCCTACATCATTTATATTAAAGAAGAAAATAAAATATTGCTATTATCACGTACAACACTTTTAAACAGCACTGAAGAGATTGATGCATGTATTCACTCAAGCTGTTAAGCGTAGCACATCTTAATCCAGTCAAATTCCTGTATACATATTTTTCTTACTTATAGTATGCTCAATTCCTCATAGGACCTCAAGGTCACTTTTGTCAGTGTTTATTTATTCCTTTCCCAAGAGCAAGATTATTCTGTAATATATTTTCTGATTATCTACAAACTTACTGTTATAAAAAGTTGCTGTTATATTTTTCTGTAGCCTAAAAATAGTGAGAAATAAAAAGTCCTGCTGGAAGTGAGTGTCTGACATTCCAGCACCTTCAGCTGGAGAGAATTTGAGATGTAAAGGCAACCTGCACAGACCCTTGTTAAAAGCAAAATAATAACATCCAGAGGGAGAGAGAATGAAGGAGAGCACATCCAAAGCATCCTGAAGAGGTTTAGCACACTTACCAATCCTATATATATAATTTAATTTCTCCACAGGACCACATAACTCAGCATGGTATACTGTATAACGAAAGAACCACCAACCAACCAATCTTTTGCCTTGTTGAAAAAAAAAGTCCTAATTTTATTGGTATTTGTGTGTTTATAATACAACTATCTGCAGTGGTAAGGAGATAAAAAATGCAAGTGTTACCTGAACACAGGATACCTTGCTACAGCTGCAGAACTGAGCTATGGCAAGGGCAAAGTAGCATAAGCTGTTTCAAAGCAAACAGGAGGCACAGAGCAGTGAATATGCCCAGTTACTGTTGAATGTTGAAACCTGTAAGAAAAAGGATTGTGAGTGTGTGACGAACAAGTCAGGAAGTAGCAGCAGACAAAAAGAGCAAGGAAGAGAGAGGCTCAGCATGGTTTGGCATCAAAATGTATCATTATATCTCCAATGTATTGCATTATATATAATTATTATAAAAAATGTTCCAGGCCAGAAGAACTTAAAAACTGATGGCTCTGTGTTCTACGTGGCTCAGCATAACTAAGTTGGAAGGATTTATAGCTTTTTAAGATGGTGTTAATCTTTTTCCTGCAGAAGCAGCATGGGATGGGTCTTTTTTTTTTTTTTTCTCCCATATCAGGTACTGTTTAATGTTATTCCAGCTAATTGTTTATTTTGCCCCATTAACTTGGAATAGACCTGGGGTTGAGGCTTCTTACATCTTATATGCAACATAAAGATGCATTTATTGCTTTGCAAGTCCACAAAGAGATAATCTGTTGGGAGAGACTGGAGCAAAGAAATTTTTCTAAGTGATCAGGTTCACACATAAAAAGTGTGATTGCTGAGCTCTACTACCTAAGACACTGGGTCATTCATTCCCAAAAGGAAGACTGCCATGACTTATCCCACCCTCAAATCTTCCTTTAAACTCCGACTTAGCTGTGAGCAAAGTTGTAAAGAGTTCTTGGCTGCTTTTGAAAGAATATCTGTGATGTCCACTGTTTGGATGCTGGCAACAATGAAAGCAATCATGCAGTTTTTCATCTGAGTGCAGGTTTCCCGGACATTCTTTATGTTCCCTTTAAAAAGCAATCCTATAAATATGACTTCAGTGGCAGATGAATACACACAGCAGACAAATGTGTCCCCTCACTAATGGTCTGATAAATTTGCAAGATTTTTTTGTGACATAATTACAACTCAGTCAACCCCTGCTATTATGCATTACTATTTGTGATAAACAGTGCTTTACCTTGCATGTTTCAGCAAAGTCTTTGAGAAAACTGCAGGACAGTAAATCACTTGCTAACAAGGGCTGTAGCAAATTTTCCCCCAGAGTTCTGAACTCCAGAAAACTAGAGTACGAAAGATCATAAGAGATTCCAGATTCTAAGTCCACTTGTCTGGGATGGATTTAGGAATAGCTGCATGCAGAACAGATAAAGATGAGAAAAAGATGAACAGATAAAGATGAAAAAGTGTTGCATGTATGCACTGACTTAATTAAAGTTTTACAGGTGATAATATTCAATAAAAGCACACTTCCATATAGAGTTCATTGTAAGGGTGGTTTTAATGAGGAAGGTCTACATAAAATAATCCACTGGCTGACATAAAAAAAGTATAAAATCATGTTTAATTTTTCATGCTAATTCCAGCTTTTTGAGATCCACAATACCTGAAAGAACTTTGTGAAGAAGTGTTTATTTTATTTCTGAAAACAATCACATTTGCAGTGTTGTTTAAGGGGAAATGTTTTATGCAAAAGGAGAATGATTGGTTATTTTAAGGTCAAATATCAAACCATTTTTGAAAATCTCAGTGCAGCTGCCCTCAATGGATTGGTAGGCTACACTAGCAGTGTGGTTGGGTTTGCCTTACATGCATTACACAATTTATATATTGGGTCAAAGTAGCTGAATATGGATGACATGTAATGAGAATTTCCATCTATTTTCAACTAGTAGTTTCCCTAGCTTTCTTCTCGCTAAACTAGAGCATGCCTTTCTCACACAAGTCCTGAATAAAACATAGTTCGAAGCCCTTCCAAAAGTAGCAATGGAAAGATTTTTCCTTAAAACCTCTGCTGTTTCTTTCTAAACAGTGTTTATAGTTGCATCCCATCCCTCCAGTGGCCCCTCATCAGGAATGGCATCTACTTCCCTAGCACAGGAGACATGCAGAAGAGCTTTTGCCTGTGCTCTTTACACTCTTTCATAGCTAATCAACAACCACTCGCTGCCTAGATATTTGTGTTAGATGTGCTATATAACTGTGGCACAAAGCCTTTCATTTTTGTTCTTACTAATGCTATTTGTAGACTGTGGATTGTAGCTGCTGCCTCTGATCTTCCACTGTTTTTAAAAATGAATAAGAAAAAAAAGAGAAGCAATTATTGGCACTGTTCAAAGAGCTTTCCCTGTTCTGCTCTCAGGAAGGCAGCCTTTGTACAAAGCCAGTGGAGTTGTGTCCATTCACAGCAGGGCTGAATTTGGCCGGAAATGCTGCCCTGGTAAACAACACAGGCATCCTCCTATGAATCAGGAAAGGTGGTGCTATGGCTAGTCTCTGGATATGAGACAAGTTAAGCTTGCAGTCCCCGTCCCTCACCTCTCATTCCTCATACAGCTATTTTTCTGAATGTGCAAATATTGCCGTTCAGATGCACAGAGTCAGACCCAGCCTCCCCATGGGGTACAAATAGGTTCTGTGAAAAGAGCTGTAGACTATAAAGGCTTAAAGGCAGATGATTTTTATAAGCCAAATGAATTTGTTACTGTGCTGATGGCTTTCTCAGGGACACTTGTAACATCTAGAAGAGCATGAGCATAAGTTAGAATAGGTCCTCAACAAGAAGCTTTGAATTATTCTTCCTTGCAAGTAAGTAAAATGAAATGAAAGAATGGGAGGACAAGAGGATCTGTGTATCCACGAGAGGAGCAGAAAGTAAACAGGGAGAGTGACTAGAACTAATAAGAAGGAGGAGGAAGGAGAGAAAGTGTTGGGTAGAGTTTGATCAATATGAAAGATTTATTAGACCTATTTTCTTTACCCTTTGCTTTTTTGGCATTGTAGGAAATGGGTTGATGATTTTTGAGTAGAGATGAAAAAGGGTGAGAGAAGGAGGTGCTTTCTCATCTCCTTTCAGGTTGGTTTTCCCAAGATATGTTCATGCCAAGACTGACTCCAGCATGCCTTAGCTGAATGCTTTCTTTCAGCAGACTCTATCTCTTCATCTCTGACCAGTTATCCCTAAGTAGTTCATCCACCCTTGTGATGGCTAGCTAGAAAATACAATTAACATGCATTTAACAGGAATTTAATTACCTGATTAAAAGCGACACTTTTGAGGGGGCAAAACACAGCTAACACTTCCAGGATATCTCTGTTTTTCAAAGTGTATTATGTTGGCAGGCCTATGACCTGTCAGAAAGAGACTTTTAATATTAAATGTCAGTTGTGAGAATCCAAGTTGAACAGAAAAAGAGTGCGTTAAATATGGCTCACCTACCTCTTTGGATTATCTCACACCAAAATCATTTTCGTAAAAGACAGCAAGGTGAACAGGCATGCAGTTGAAACCAAGCTCACTGAAGTGTTCTCTGATTTCAGGAACTACAAGTGATATAGAAAAATCTGAAATAGAGGCAGTCATATTGCATCAGATCAAACTGTATCAGAGTTGCTTGCTAATGTAATTGAACACCACTTTTTAAAAATTCAGAAGTGACCATCCCAACCATCAGTTTTGAATAAGCAACACCTGTACCCATGACCAATATTGACACACTGTAGGTAGAGAAATGTCTTCTACATAGTACAAGGAGTGTACAACTGTCTCATGCCTCACCTTCTCTGTATATTTACAAATCTGTCCAACCTTGAAGATACCAAGCTTATAATGATGGAAGGTTGATTGAAAGCCCCATAGAACCCTGACAAAGATGTTTCACTCCACAACGAGAGTTTACTGTGGTCTATGTCATCCTCCAGATGATCCAGTTGCTTCTTCAGGATGGAAAATAAGAAGCAATCATAATCTTTTATCGATATATGATATTCTGTGTGTGGTTTCTCAATATTCAACAAAGACCAGCCTGACTCATCCCCAGTCTAGCTTTAGCTTGTGCCTTTCTATGCCACTTTTGAAAATGGCTAGATCCAAAGCTGGTTTCTACCAATCTGTGGGAAACGTCCTGAAAGTTAGAGATGGAATGAGGCATTCTTCGTATACATTGAGGAGGTACAACAGCTGAGATCTGTCATGTTGATCTAGTCAAGACATGGTGTTCTCTCTCCCTTTGCTAACCACAATGTGTTATCTGGACCATTGGATCCTTTGGTTTTGGCTTTGGTATGATTCAGTACAAGAATGGATTGCCCACACAATACAGTGCAATGGATATCTTTGCATAGCAAAGACAAATGAGAAATCATTGTGGCACTGTTGATGAGTGTCTTCTAGCATTCACTTTGTGTCTCAGTTGTCTGTCCTTGTTGCCTAAACAGCACTGCATGGAGAGTCAAATAAATGATACTCTAGCTGTCATCTATCTCTCTCAGAGAGTAAGGGCTATATAACATCCATCAGATCACTGTGTCAGCAGCTTTCCACATACTTCTGTGTGGCCTTTCTGCACATGGAGGACAATTTAGTGCAGCATTTCTTGTGGTCAACCTGCCTAAATGTGCCTACATAGAAAAACAATTCACTTTTCAAACTAAACCTCCAGTGCAAGGCAAAGTAATGGATTGAAAGTTACCAGTGAAATCACATGATCCTATGATTTTCCTTTCTCATGATGAGAACGTGGATGTTGCCCTACTTGGGGAGTATTCTGCACATGAAAAAACATAAGAGAAACAGAAAAATGGAAGGCTACTATAGCATTTTGTAGAAAGCTTATATATCTTTAATATATCTCTGTGTAGTGACCAATGGTGATCTAGACTTTGAGGAAAGTGGCTTTCCACTTTCAGAGAAAAGACAAAGATGCATTTCAAGATATATTTCATCAGATAAATTACTCCAGATGAAGATCTTTTTGTATGGATATAGACTGGGATGCCCACGGTCTCCAGGCTAGTGTGACCCTTGTAAGCAATATAACAGGAAAAGGATAAAAACCCACTTTTTTATTTTCTTCATTATCTAAAAATAAGCATTTGAAATGTATTTCTATATGTTTTTATCTGGATAGAATAGGTACAAGCAGACTGAGGTTACTATTTATCATAGGAGGAAATTTTTATAGATAGTTACCTGTAGTTAATTTTCTCTTTTGAATTTTAAGGATGTATTATAAGATACCTCATAAAAAGATATCTATGAAGTCCTGCAACTAGTTTTATGGAGAATTTTGAAGCTGGCCATTCATATGCTGATAATTAGAGGACTTTTGGTTTACTTAGATGGGTCATTGAATTTTTCAATTGAAAGAAAACAGAAAATCCATAACACAGAGTATATTTTCTAAAATATGTAACTTCTAAAGGACCTTAGGTGCTAGTCTACAATGGTGCTATTTAGTGCCATTGTGGTCGCACTTTTAACAAATGAGCAAATTTCAAGATAAACTCCAGGCTATTTTCGAATAATGAGTTGTAGAGAACCCTTGGTACACAAGCTTTTTGCTTTGTTTGCCATCAAAGTAAACTCACTTCAAAAGTAGCTAATATAGAAAGAGGACTGACTAGTGATCAGCCTGTGAGGCACTTGAGTACTCAACACATTAGGAAGGTAAATTAGTAATACAAGGAAACAGTGAGTTTTGGCTTTTTTTTTTTTTCTTT